>JAODXP020000076.1:80329-107894 GCA_027497455.2 Sardinella longiceps | reverse complement strand
AAGAGGAAGTCGAAGAAGAAGACAAAAGAAGACAATAGAAGCAAAGGACAAAAGAAGATAGAATATGACAAAAGAAGATGTCAGCAGAATATCATATCATACAGACCTTTAGACGAGAAAGAGACACAATCCCTTCAGCAACATATTTGATACAGGAGGGCAGAAAGCCCAGATAAAAATTCATTGAGTTCAGGATGGCAAGGACAGTGAAGGCCTGCAGAGAGAAGAGACAAGAGGACAAAACCATTGCCCACTGCTCATGTACAGTATACTAGACAGTACAGTATGTAAATTTGATATGCATGTGTCAGAATATTATATACTCTTCATATGAAAACTTTGGCAATGCAGCAGCAGTTGTTTTTTTGAAGAGAGAGGGAGATAAAGACCATCACTGACCATTGAAGAGTCAAGGGGAAATCCGAGGAGTGTATGTATGACAAACATAAACATGGTGGCTAAGTAGGGGATCATGACTGTGTAATCATTGTACAGATTCTGCACATAGCCCATCTTCTGGAGCAGACTCTGCTCTTTCTTGCGTATTTCTAGACACACACACACACACACACACACACACACACACACACACACACACACACACACACACACACACACACAATTTTCAAAAAGTTAGTTTGGCCAACAAGGGAAAACATAAAACAGAACTTAATAAAATAAAACTCATATGTTTTGGTTTTGCCATACCATGATTTGTGGCAAGTGAGTAAAAAAAAAAAACAACTAAAAAAGTCTAGCTTAAATGTGCTGAATTTCTATTCTCTATTGAATGTGGATAACCCATGATTGGCATGAGGCTGTTGTTTTGAAAGAACTGTTGCCAAACTTGCAGGGTACCTCGCATTCAAACTTTATCTTAGGCCATGACTGTTAATGTTAGCTTACCAACTTGCTAATCTACCAGATATTATGATGTTCAATTATTAAGATAAATCAAACAAGAAGGTGGTGCGCACATCCACCATGCAGGTGCAGGACAAAAAGGTCAAAGTACTTTTCACCAAGTGAACGTTTTCGAGCTACACGCTCTCCATCAGACAATGAAGATTATTATTATTAAGATAACCCATTTTTCTCTCCATCTCATCTTATAAAATCGTCTTACAAAACCTACAATATACCTCAGAATCTATGTCCTATGCCTGGTTTGTCATGCCTCTATGACATACGCCTTGTGACACCCCACTACTGTAGTGACTGACTGATCAGGTTGGTACCTGTGATTTTCTTCTCAAAGGACTCCTCCCAGGCGTACATCTTGATGAGTTTGATGCAGGTGAGAACCTCATTCATGGTGCGCACTCGGCTATCGGTTACCACAACAACTTTACTCCGGAACATGTTTATGACCCTGGTAACCCAGAACTATAGCCCAAAACATTAATAAGAGAACAGCATATAAAGTGTATATGTGTATGTATGTGTGTGTGTGTGTGTGTGTGTGTGTGTGTGTGTGTGTGTGTGTGTGTGTACCTGGATTGGTATGAAGAGCAGGTATATGGAGATTGCGATAAGGGCGGTGTATCCAAAGATGTAGCAGGAGTAAAAGACACAGATAAGGAGCGACAGTGGAGTACAGAACAGGAAGAGACCGTACGTCATGGCTTCAGATATTCGGCTGCTGTCTGCCGTCAACACATTAATGACCTATAAGAGAACACACAACAGCTCAGCGTGTGATTGAGAGAGTAAATGCAGGATGTGTGTGTGCGCGCGCGTGTGTGAGTGTGTGTGTGTGTGCACACCTGTGTGTGTTGAATGAGTGAGTGAGAGATAAAGACAGAAAGTATGTGTGTATGTGAGTGGAAATGAGTAGAATAGACCTCTCCTATTGACACGCTGGTTAAGGTGCGCATGTTGATGATCTTCTGGAAGGCCATCATGGAGAAGGCTCCTTTGGTGCGTACAGCAATGCGCAGATTGAAGGCCCATGTGAGTGAGTACAGGAAGGTTTTGCTGATCTCGGTGCCAAAGAGGGCAAAGCACAAGCCCAAACCATACCTCAGAGTGAACTGCTCTGGAGTATCTACATATCTCAAGATTTTATACACCAACACAGCCTGGAGAGGGAAGGACAAATAGATGATGTTTTAGAAATTAGGAAAAATCTGATTAAATTTGCTCCCCATGTCCTACTATTTACCTGGACACACTCATCCACTGCCGACCTTCAGGACTGTAAACCTGAGATTCTCAAATCCTGGCAAGCAGCCTAACTGGACAAAATGTTCTAATGTTAAAAGTTCTTAGTCACTTGTTTCACTTAGTTGTTGAATACGGAAAACAAACTATTTTAGCAATTACAGACATTACTGGAGGACTTTCTAAGGCTATAAAGAAATCTGAATGTGTGTTATGTGGATTGTTTTTCACTTTCTGGTAGAACTTGCAGTGGTGAGTTTTAAAACTGTCACTCGTAATAAATCTTAATGCACTTACAGTATCTAGTAATTTCTATAGTCAAGGACTGACATTAGCCTAGAGTTGACTGTACAATAGTTATTTTATTTCTATAGAGAAGCAAGACCTAATCTAGTACAAAGTAGGCCACCCAATTTAACCTTCACTTTGTGAGATCAGTCACATATTTGTTTAAAGTGAAACCTGCCACATTTACACATCTAGTTCTGTCACATAGGTAACTTTGAAATGATTTAAATTAATATAGTTTAGACAACAATACAGTTTAGCAAGCAAGAAAGGCAGAGATAGATAGATAGATAGATAGATAGATAGATAGATAGATAGATAGAGAGAGAAAGAAAGAGAGAGAGAGAGAGAGAGAGAGAGAGAGAGAGAGAGAGAGAGAGAGAGAGAGAGAGAGATGAGTGAGAGATGAGTTGCATCCATGCATCCATCTCCATTCAGGTCTAAGAGGATGTACCGGGCCAATGAACACTGCTGTTACTGTGAGGAGGGAGGCAATCAGACTGTAGATGATGCCCCTTCTCTGGAAGCGCAGCAGAACTCGAAACAGGGACGCTTTCTCCAGTCCCACACGAGATACCTCCTCCTGCCACAACTGCTCAAACCTGAGAAAACATAAAAAACACAGATAAACACACAAATACACACACACACACACACACACACACACACACACACTGAACGCTGTTTGGCACCTATGCTCCTCCTAGACGTTTAGGACTAAGGGCAAAATGCATTACGAGGGAATGCAAAGGTTCTGTCTTGAAAATATTCACCACCATGACCCAAGTGGGGCTAGGGTTAGTGTTAGCCTGACAAGACAGACTACAACATAAAATCTATCATCTCACCACGATTAATAGACCATTGGGTACGACGGCTACAACCAACTCACTCAGCAAATCAATTTACTTTGTTACTTCTGGTTACCTTAACTGCCTAGCAATCACTATAAAAGACAGCCCAAACAAACTTGCAATTGGATATTAGCTGAAAAGTCTGGCAGTCTTAACAAAGACTGTTAACTTTAACGGTAGCCATCTAATCGATATTTTGAAATGATTCCAGCTGCTAATGTTAATGACGAAGTGGAAAGCCTGGAACACAAAAGCAGCTTACTGCTTCCCGTTGGCGTTGGCTCCATCATTGGACAACAGGGTCAGCGAGCTTCGGTCAAGACGGTTCTGGAAAACGTTCCAGATATATCCAGTCATCCAGGAAAATGAGCCAAGGGAAAAGAGCCCCACATTGTCCATTGGTCGGTTGGATCTGGATAAACTCACACACACACACACACACACACACACACACACACACACACACACACACACACACACACACAAAGCAGAATAGTCCCTTCATGTAACTGTGGTTAGTGGGAAAGTTAAATGCTTTTGGACAGGTGTGTTGAAGTCCACACGTTTACCCAACTGACAGAAATGAGCTTATACAGTAAGCAGTAAGAATGAAAATACACTGGAATTCCTGTCCTGTGTATTTGCTGAACCTCGACTGAACACTATGCTTGCTTGTATTAGTCTGTGTGTGAGTGTGTGGGTGAGTTTATCAGTACATGAGCATGTGTGTGTTAGTGTACGTACATATATGTGAGTGTGTGTGTGTGCGTGTGTGTCTGTTCTGTATCCAGGCCATGTAATGTCCGGGTATGTAATACCCAGTATTATGTCTTAAAGTGGTTTGTGTGTGCTCATGACTGTGTTTGTGTGTGTGTGTGTGTGTACACACCTGTCTGTGCATGAGTCTGTCTGCACAGTGAATGTGTGTGTGTGTGTGTTGTGTCTGTGAGTGAGTGAGTGAGTGTACGTCTGTATTCAGTGTCTTTGTGCTCACCCTGATAAGAAGCAGAGGGGAATCATGGTCTGCTGTATGTGGACGGAGCAGTAGTGGGGCTCTAGAATAGATAGCCCTGAGAGGGCAGCAGTGTCTCAGGGCAGGAATCAGTCAAAACCTACACAGCTCTGATGGAGAGAGAGAGAGAGAGAGAGAGAGAGAGAGAGAGATGCAGGTTTTCCATGTTTCATATTATTTGATAGGACATTTAAGTCCTTTACAAATTGCGAATAAAAACAGAATGCAGTATATGTGGAAGTTTCAAATTTCAATATTTTATTTAGAATACAACATTGATGACATATCAAATGTTGAAACTGAAGAGATATTTTATTTTAAGGGGAAAATAAATAACATTTATCACTGTGTGTCATCCCCTCTTCTTTTAATAACGGTCTGCAAACGTCTGGGGACTGTGGACAGAAGTTGTGGAGAGAGTGTTGTCCCAATCTTGTCTAATACAGGCTTCTAGTTGCTCAATGTCCTTGTTCTTCGTCATGTATTCCTATTATGATGCACCAAAAGCTTTCTATGGGTGAAAGATCTGGACTGCAGCCCCAGATCCCCCCCTCTTCGGAGGACAACTTTATTTTTAATAAAGTAATAGATTGTTAAACATTGCAATAGCATACATTCGTCATAACATACAGTATGCGTACATTTACATTCTTAAGCTGTCCTACCGCAACCCCTGATCCATATAACTTCCCAAAGTGCAACATCTAGTTTGTGGGATACATCAACAGACAGACTGGACAAACAGACAGACATAGACAAACGGACAGACAGACTGACAGACGGACAGGCAGGCAGACGAGTGGATGAGACGGAGAGACAGGCAAACAGTGTGCCTATATGTAGAATGTTTATGTGAGTTACTGGTGTGTGCATATGTGTAGTGTTACTAGTGTGTGCATATGTGTTGAATGTAGGAGGGGGGGCGAAATCATGTGATGGTGTGTGCCTATGTGTAGAGTGCATGAGTGTTTTTAGTGTGTGCATGTGTTGAATGTAGGAGGGAAGGGAGAAAAGAGGTTATAGGAATGAAGAGACAGCGGTTAATGGTAATATATGTGGCTTATCATAGAGCATGAAGTTATGTATTTGGTGAATTTAGAAATGACAGAAATGGTGACCAGGTGTTTTCAAAGGCTGGCATTTGCTTCTTTTTATGAGCGTTATGTTTTTCTAATGTAATGTATTCTGTTATTAAATTTGACCAGTGATTGATATGGCAAGATTTTTTTGATTTCCAGTGTTGGAGGACTACTTTCTTAGCGATAGCTAGAGAGGTGAGCAGAGGGTTCTTGAATTTTTGTGGGAGGTGGAAATCAGAGTCTTGGATTTAATGGGATTCTATAGTTCAGGATTGTGCGAAGTGCCTCAGTGATGGTGATCCAAAATGAGTGAACTGGTTGACAGTGCCACATTGCGTGCAAGTAATTATCTGTGCTACCAAGAGTACATTGTGAACAGGTGTCTGTGGTGGTGAAGCCCATTTTGAACATTTTACTTTGGGTGATGTGAAATCTGTGTATGACTTTGTATTGTATAAGCTGTAAATTGGTGTTAGAGGTCATGGTGAATGCATTTTTACATATTTGTTCCCAATATTCAGGGTTGGGAGAGAACGCCAGGTCGTTTTCCCACTTGGTTGTTGGAAGTGTTATTGTTGAAGTGAGGTCTGTAATCATTATATGTAGTTGAGATGTTAGTTTTCGGAAGTTATTAATTTTCATGAGTTTTTCTGTTAATTCTGATTCTTGTAATGTGTTGTCGGTAAGCTTTGTTTTCCCTTTCATTTTTAGTTTGATCTGTTGATATTGAAGGAAGTGTTCTCTCCCAACCTCGAATTTCTGAGACAGTGTGTTAAATGACATGAATTGGTGGTTATCAAACAGGTGGTGAAGATGTGTGATGCCCTTTCGCTCCCATGCTGAGAAGTGAAACGGTTTGTTCTGTAATGTGAGTGCTGGGTTGTGCCAGAGTGGGGTGTAAATGTTTAACGCTAGTGGTGATTTAGTGAGTTGATTTGTTTTCCACCAGGCTGTCAGAGTTGAGTTGATGGTGATACATTGGGGGAAGGTTGGTTTCTTGGTTGACTGTGAAAGGAAGGGGAGGTCTGCTATTGAGGTATTTGTGCATTGATTTTGTTCCAGTTCTAGCCACGGATAACTGTGATTTTGTATATTGATCCATTTTACTAAGTATTGTAACTGGTTTGCCAAGAAGTAGCCTAATGAAGGAAATTAGGTGTTTCAAGCCCGCCATGTGATTTGCTATTTTGAAGAGTTGAGAGTGATATTCTTGTTTTTTTGTTTTTCCAGTAAAATTGTGTTGTAATTGAATTGAGAGTTTTGAACCAGTTGTCTGTGGGAGTAATGGGAATCATGGAGAACAGGTAGTTAATCTGCGGGAGGGTTTTCATCTTGACGGCTGCTATTCTTCCAGTGAGTGAGAGTGGATGATTAGACCAGCGTTTGTAGTTATCTTCTAGTTTTCTTGAGGATGGGAGTGTAATTAAGGGTGAAAAGCTCAGACAGCCTGGGGGAAATATTAATCCCTAAATACTTAATGTTGCCTGTGTGAAAGTGGAAGGAAGTGTCCTGAACTCTAGAATCCCATGCATCGTCTGATAGTGGTAGTAGGATTGATTTATTCCAATTGATGGTGTAATGTGAGACAGAAGAGAATCTATTGATGATATTGAAAGTTTATTTAAGCGATAGGCCTATGTGGATTTTGTAGGTAAAGGAGATAATCTGCATATAGACTGATTTTGTGCTGTATGTTTGCTACCTGAATTCCTTTGATTGTGTTATTCTGTCTTATTGCTGCTGCGAGGTCTGAATGGCAAGAGGAAGGCGAGAGGGGGCACCCTTGTCTGGCACCCTGGTGCAGTGTGAAACTCTGTGATGTGATCCCATTCGTAGTGATTGTGGCCCTGGGTGAGGTGTACAGTGTTTTAACCCAATGTATGAACGACTCTCCAAAGCCAAACTTGTGAAGTGTGTTGAATAGAAATGACCAGTTTACTTCATCAAAAGCTTTTTCGGCATCAAGTGATATGACTATGGTTTTTTGTTGTGTTCTTTGTGATACTGATTAGGTTGAAGAGTCTGCGGACATTATCTGTGGCATGTCTGTTTTTAATGAAGCCTGTTTGGTCTGGGTGGATGAGTGACGGAGTGACCATTTCTAATCTAGTGGCTAGTGCTCTGGTGATAATTTTTAAGTCGGTGTTCAAAAGTGAGAGAGGTCGGTAGCTGGAGGGGTGAGATGGGTCCTTATTTGGTTTTAACAGTAGTGTCATGGCTGCTGTGTTCATGTGTTTGGGTATGGTGGATGTGTTTTTTATTTCTATGGTTACTCTGTTGAATAGTGGTGATACTATGTCCCAAAAGTGTCTATAGAATTCTGCTGGTAGGCCATCTGGTCTGGGAGATTTATTGCTGGGGATTTTGTTTAGTGCTATGGTAAGTTCGTTTAGGGTAATGGGGGCGTCCAGACTTTTGGTTTGTTCTGTGGTTAGTTTGGGTAGTGTCACACTGTTTAAGAACTTTTCTATTTCTGATGTTGTAGGTTGGTGAGTAGGGGAAGAGAGATTGCTTTAGAATTCACGGAATATATTGGTTATCTGTTGTGGGTCATGGCTGATATTTCCTGTGGGGTCAGAGATGGCTGGGATGCTTGCTTTGCCTTTCTTGTGTTGGAGTAGGTTTGCTAGATACTTACTATTGACTTTATTGCTGTATTGGAAGCTATTGTATTTCAGTTGTTGGATTTGGAATTGTGTTTTTTTCTGAATGATCTCGTCAAGTTGTACTTTAAGTTATTTTAGTTCCTTTTGTCTTTGTTCACTGGGGTGGTGGGATATTTCATTAGTTAAGAGTTAGATTTTTTGTTCCAATGTGTTTTCCAATTGCTGTTGCTGTTTTTTGCCCACTCTCGCCTTATAAGAGTTGTGAAGTCGGGGTCTTGAAGTAGTGAAGTATTAAAGCGCCATGTGGTTGAAGTTTTGGTATATGTCTGGGTATTAACGGAGAGAGAGACAGGGGCATGATCACTGATTACTATTGAATGGATTTTGTTATCTGATATTTTGGGTATTAGTGAATTACTGATAATGAACAGATCAATTCTGGAAGAGCATTGGTGGACGGTTGAAAAATATGAATAATCTTTCAGAGAGGGGTTGCTAACTCTCCAGCTATCACTAAGGCCATAGTCCTCCATATATTGTTTTATTGTGTCATTGGAATGCCAGTGTCTTACATTGGCTGAGGTGCTTGAGCGGTCGATTATGGGATTAATAACGGTATTGAAGTCTCCAGCTATGATGAGGTTAGTGGAATTTGATAAAATGGAGAAGAGGTTGTGAAAGAAGGATGGGTCATCATTGTTTGGGCCGTAGATATTTACTAGTGTGAGTGTTGAGTGATTAAAGGTTGCATTTAAAATGATAAATCTTCCATCTGGGTCTGTGATACATTGATTAAGTGAGAATTGGATGTCTTTATTTATTAATATTGAGACACCCCTTTGTTTACTGTTGTATGTTGAAGAATATGTTTGATCAAACTGTCTAAGTTTAAGATTCTGAGCTTCTGCATCTGTTAAATGTGTTTTGTTGTCGGAAGCAAATGTCAGCCTTTAATTTTGTCAAATTATTAATTACTTTAAGTTTTTTTAGATTGGTTACGGAAGCCACGATTATTCCAGGATATCAGTTTAAGTGGTCGCATGAGTGTATGAAAAGTATGTCAGAGTAGTGGATTGGTATGTAAATTGGAAGGGGGGGGGGGGGGGTGGTGTGCGTGTGTGTGTGTGTGTGTGTGTGTGTGTTGCTTCTCAGTGTTTAGGGTTAGGCCTAGGCCTATGTCTTGCATAACACGTTTCCCATTGGATTTGTTTTTTCTTTTTTGGATTGGGTTGAAAGGTAGAAGTGATAGGCCAGCTGAAAAGGAATGCAGTCCTAGACAAATATTGAACACGGGGGTTTCACATATATTGACAAAGACAAACAGAAAGACAAGACAAGAACAGAAAACATGTAGATAGTGATGCATTATAAGTCACTAGGAGAGAGAGAGAGAGAGAGAGAGAGAGAGAGAGAGAGAGAGAGAGAGAGAGTAATCACGTTGCCAATTAACCAAATTAGTTGCATATTGGTCCTCCAGCTGTCCCTTATATGCATATTTTACTTTTCTGGACTCTTATTGCTATCTGTCCCAACTATTTTGGAATGCATAGCTCTCATGAAATCCAAAATGAGCCAGTATTTGGCATAATATTTCAAAATGTCTCACTTTCAACATTTGCCATGTTATCTATATTCTATTCTGAATAAAATATAGGTTTATTAGATATGTAAATTATTGGATTCAATTTTTATCCACTTATTCCCAACTACTTTGGAATTCGGTTGTACTTTTATAAGTAAAATAGTGCTGTCAAACAACAAAAACAACAACAACAACACCATTGAACTTTACACACACGCGCGAGCGCGCGCCCGCGCTTCTTCAACTATCTAACTTAACGTTATAGAATTGCATCAGAAAGCCTAACGTAAGTCAACAACACACGCATAGGCTGATTAGCCTACAGACTTACATGCTTGTTTTGTAAGGTTAACGTTAACAGCTTTAGAAGGGTATTTGTTTTAAACGATTGTGGTAGCTTATTTTGGACATTACAGTGAAATACAAGTGAACTGCTTGCTTTTTGTGTTGGATAACAGGTCACAGTCTTACCTGGAGAGGAGTCGTCCGAAGTGTGGTCTTAACGTAACTCCAATTGATTTGAATCCAACATAGGCCTATATTGAGGGTAGGCCACTCACACCTTAAAACCTAATGTTATTCCAAACCCCATCAACCTGTCCATATTCATTCCTTGTAGCTAAACCGCATTTTAATGCTGAAACTAGTTCCTTTGTTCCAAATCAGATCAAGGTAGGGGGTGTGACACACTTAACTTTGGTGGAAGGCACACTGAATTTGCCGAATAATTGGACATGTGATCAGGGGCGGTTTCTGGAATGAGTGATATGGGCGTTTTTTTTTTTTTTTTTTTTTTTTTGCGCAAGCAAGCGCCGAAAAATAAAACCGCGGATGACGCGGGAAGCTATGATATGGACATATCTGCGCCTACAATGGAGGTATTTTGGTATCAAATTACAATAGACAATCAGACACATGCAATAGTGCCACTTGTAATGTACTTGCTTGAGAATAAGGGGGTTAAGTTTCAGTGACAAGATTGCCCACAATTTGGTGAGGGACATCTTTATCTGGTGTAACTTGGCTTAGTTAGCTGCTGGAGTTCCATCTAATAACCAAGAGCTCAAAAAGTAAGAAAAAAATGAATGAATAAATAAATAAATAAATACATACATAAAACTACACATTATGATAAGGCCTATAATTTAAAAAGAGGAGTTTTCTATCACCCATTTACAGAAAGTGTGTGTGTGTGGGGGGGGGGGGGATAAAAAAGGAAATGAGTAGCAATGGCTATGTAACTTTGGTTTGTTATTTTTATCAGATGGTATTGCAGGCCACCAGAAAAGCTGCACTTTGAGAACCTATGACCTAAAGTGTGCCGCCTCCCCTTGGTGTGGTGTCACTCGTTTCGGCATTAATCATATGCTGTTTCACTAACAGGTTAATCAGGTTTGGAGTAGCTCTGGTTCCATAATGGTTAAACTCATGTTGGATTCAAATCAATTGGAGTAGGCCACTGAACCTGACCATTTTGAAGAGCTCTTATTCAGTTAGCCTATCTCAGGGTAAGAAGCATTTTACTTGTATATGTTAGGCCTACGTAGACAGCGGTAGCGGATAATCCTTGCTGATCTTGTTAGATTTGGTTCGGCTTAAGTGATGCATTTTTTGTAGGCTGGCAGGCTACCAGAATGGTTAAGATTTAGGCCCACAGTCTGCTCCTTATTTATACAATACAAATAATAATTTGTTTTCTTGTATTGTACAACACACACAAACTCACTCACTATGCAAACACAGTCATGCATACACAGATGTGCACACACACGCAGTACAATAAAAAAAAAAAAATTGGCTTCTTTAAGGGGGCGTCATGGCTCAGTAGGCTTGAGCGTCGTGCCATTGCTCCGGGGACCCGGGTTCGAGTCTGACCCGAGGTCATTTCCCGATCCCAACCCATCTCTCTCTCCCACTTGTTTCCTGTCCACCTCTATACTGTCCTATCCGATTAAAGGCAAAAAGCCCAAAAAATATCTTTTTTTTAAAAAAAAAAAAAAAAGTTTCTTTAAGACAAAAAACATTCTATTGCTTTGATTCTTTCAGGCTGGTGACTTTGTGAAGCTTATTGGACGCATCTGTACGAAAGGAGGTGCACAAAAGCAAGGTTTTCACGCAATAACTATTCTGGTTTGTGTGTGTTTGTCCAGGTTACCAACAGCCAATGGACAATGTGGGGTTTTTCTCCCTTGGCTCATTTTCCTGGATGACTCCTCTTATCTGGAACACTTTCCAGAACCGTTTTGACCGAAGCGCACTGACCCTCTCACCCAAGGATGGAGCCAGCACCGGCGGGAAGCAGTAAGTTGCTTTTGTGTTCCACACTTAGGACCATGCAGCCATTTCTCAAAATGAGTTGCTGACAAGTTAGCTAGCAATGCTAGCAATTCTCCACCATTCAACGTTACATTCTTGCTGTCATTCATTTCAAATATCACACCCATGCTCCTTCCGGCTCTGCTCTTAGGTCCCCAAAGACTTGCATTAAAGGAATTATCCGGAGTGAATCAACACGTAGCCTACTGTTAATAGTGCCACACGCTATTGATAGCCACCTAAATCACTGAATTTCATGCAACGCAGACAGATAGCAAAACGTCAGAATTCAATCAATTGAAGTGGCTTTCAATAGCGCTTAGCTAGTATAAAACTGAATGTGTTTCTTGGGTCTATACTGCCTGCCTCTACACACAAAAGTTGGATAAAAAGCCTCAATTGTTAAAATAGACAATTTCCACTGTTAGTAACTGTTCAGCTGCTGTGTGCTTAAACCACCTGCAGGGAATTCTCCTAACTAACTCTCTCACAGGGTAAATTGGGTGGGGTCCCACAACATTGGCAGCCACGTAAGCAGCTGAGGAGAGAATGGATAGCTGCAAAAAAGAGAGAGAAGTTGGCAAGCACTTTGCAGCTGAGAACAATGAAAATGATCAATTGACTAATTAGGGGTGGTTTGTCACAGGGGAAATCCTCAATGTGTTGGCTGCAGGTGTCTAGTTACCTGGTGAACCCCCCATGAGAAACAACCTGTTCTGAACATTAGAGCTAAAAAAGAGCTTGGAAAAAGTGTAATATGGGACCTTTAAGTTCAAGTCCCAGAAGTGACTGAGTCTCCATCTCTGATGGGCAGAGACCATAGAGGGTGAATATCACAGGCTATACTTTACAAATATAACAAACTGGTATTACACAATTTATTTAAAATTATAAATAACAACTCCTTGTGAGGTAAAATTTTTCCCTGATCACAGACACAACAACATTAACACATTAGTAATGGTTTATATGACATACAATATTTATAAATAAATAATGTCATTGCATTTACATGTAGCCTTCACAAAGAACTGGAGCCATGTCTAGCTAGATTGCATAATAAGATAATCCACATATAAAAATATAAATGCATTAAAACACAAAATACAAACGTATACACAACATATAAAATAAGTGTCCCCAAGAGTGTGTTTGTCCTCATCAGGAGCCAGCAAGCGTGTGTGTGTGTGTGTGTGTGTGTGTGTCTGTGTGTGTGTCTGTGTGTGTGTGTCTGTGTGTGTGTGTGTGTCTCAAGTGTTGATCTGGCTGGCTGCAGCCAATAAAGAGGAGAACAAAGACGTTGGTTGCTTCATCAGAATCTCTGGAGAATCCAACTCTGCCACCTATTACAAGAGGACAACAATGTTGCAATATGCTTTATTACATGCGCATAACAGGGTTTAACACCATTTGCTACTGGGTCTAGAACAGTTCCCATTAAAATGACTAAAATGTAGCCAAAAGGCTAAAATGTTGTTATGGAGTGGAAAGAGTAAATAACAACAGAGCAGACACTCTGAAGGACAGTGTATACACAGGCAGCTGAAAGCAGTGTGTGTGTGTGTGTGTGTGTGTGTGTGTGTGTGGGGGGGGGGTTGGGGGTTTACCTGTCCATTGTCCATGACGAGGATGCGGTCACTCTGTAGGACAGTGTTGATGCGGTGGGCTATGGTGAGGACAGTGCAGTCTCTAAAAGCCTCACGGATGGTCTGCTGCACCAGAGAATCTGTCTCGGAGTCAATAGAGGCTGTAGCCTCATCCAACAAAATGATCTGTTGAGATAAACATTGTTAGTGTGTGTTTGTAGAATAAGAGTGTGCGTTTTTGAGTGGGCATGTGTGTTTGTGGATGTGTGTGTATCTGTGTGTCAGTGTGTCTTTGCTTACTTTAGAGTTTCTCAGCAGTGCTCTAGCCATACACAGCAGTTGTCTCTCCCCCACTGAGAAATTCTGTCCACATTCCACCACTGGAACATCCAAACGTTCAGGTAGCTGTGAAATCTGTCTCACACAGACACACACACAGACACACACACAGCTGTCATTAACTTTGGCATTGATTGAGAGTACAAAAATGCCATTGATAACAGGTGTGTGTCACCCTTGTATAGAGGCCATCAGAGGGCTAACCAGTCCCATATCCATCATTAACACCATAGAGAGACTTGTTTCACACACAAACTGCGCATTTGCGGTGCAGGAACTATGCAGTCTATTCACAGTGTCTGTCGGCTTGTGCATTCACACCAGAAATAGTCTCTGCAGAGTTTGCACGACCCAGTAGCCCAAGCTCTGCATTTAAAATCTAAGGCATGCTTACTGTGCTGAAAACGCATGGAAAAATAGAACTCCTTTCTAAGCAGCGCAGGAGCTGCACAGTTCACCACTCAGAAACCAGACAGTAGTCATGCATAGACTCTAACCGAAAATGGACCACAATCCCCTTGCACCGCTTAAGCCCCGCTAACGCTCAGGTTTTGGTCTGAAACGGGCCTTACTGTGTCATTCATGTAACACTTCTCCAGAACTTTCCAGATCTCCTCATCGCTGTACTTATCAAATGGGTCCAGGTTATACCTACAGTGACCACACACACACACACATACACACACACACACACACACACACACACACGGTAAGAGGGGGAAAATTAGGAATCTGTTTAAGTACTGTATGTGTGTGAGAGAGTCTGTGAGTGTGTAAGTGTGTGTCCAACCTGACTGTTCCTATGAAGAGCACCGGGTCTTGTGGGATGACGGACAGGTGGCTCCTGAGGTCCTGCAGGCCGAGAGCACTGGAGTCCACCTCGTCTATCAGCACAGTGCCCCCTGCTGGCTCAGTTAGGCAGAACAGTGCCACACCAAGAGACGACTTGCCTAAACACACACACACGCACGCACACACAATCAGCACAACACAAACAGAAAAAAGCAAGTATGTAAAAAATGGCATGACAAACCAAAATATTGGTAGATTTCTTTGAAATTTGTTGGTGTATGTCATAAAATAATTCAAATACAAATCACAGAAAAGTGTACCAGATCCAGTCCGTCCCACAATGCCAAGCTTCTCTTTGGGCTTGATGGTGAAGCTGAGGTTGTCCAGTACGATGGGTGTGTTGTCGCGGTAACGCATGCTGTAGTTCTTGAAGGTGATGGAACCTTGCCTGGGCCAGTCTTCTGGAATGTTAGTCCCCTTCACCTGCCGACGAGCCTCTGACACACAGCCCTACACACACACACACACACACACACACACACACACACACACACACACACACACACACACACACACACACACACACAATACTCACTATGGTGGAGCCATAAATAAATTAATTTTTTTTTAAAGGTTTTGCACAGTTCCAATTCATCCCAGGTTATTCATTTTTAATGACCCATACTAACACCGTTACTTCCACCAAAATAGTGTAAAAGTAGCAATCATCTTTTGCAAAAAGGAGTTTTACAGGACAGATTTTCTCCACCATGTAGGGTTAACCAATTAAACACCAGGAACCTCTGAGGATATGAAAACCGGCCCAAGTGGTCAATGAGAGAGAGAGAGAGAGAGAGAGAGAGAGAGAGCAAGGTTACCGTGATGTACTCCATTAGACGCTCAACAGAGGTAAATTTGGCCTCCAGATCTCCAGTCAATCGCACAGCGTACTGCAGCATTCCAGTGATCTGGGGAAAGGGAAGGGATGGCATACAGTCAGTGCAGGAGTCACATGTAGACACTACACAAACCTATTCCCATCCCATACCCCAGGGGGGGCTGGTTGGGTGCATATCGCTAGGTGCAAGTGGCCAAATCGCTGTTTAACACCATAAAACAGGCTCAAAATAGTCCCATTAATAGTATAATGTCAGTTCATATCGGGGCATTGAAAACTTGCCTTTTTACAGTTAGCTACTTACCACCTAGCAATATGCACCTGGAAGCTACAACTACCTAACGGTCTTCTCCGGTCTGCACGAACGTAACATTCTAGTCCCTGATAAACGTTCCAACTTTTTATGATGTTGCAATATACTTGCAGTCCTTATCACACCACCACTCTCCTTTAAATACAGTACACATACTTTGTGACAACAATGTCTATTTCATTACCAAAAGCCCTGTTACCGTTGTTTTTGTGGTTTTATCGAAGGAAGACATTTTCCCGATGTTTGATGTGTCAGTAGTCCCAAACATATACGCATCCAAGACACTATTGTTAACAAAATGCACATTTTCTCCTTTTTTTTGAGTTTTTGTTGAAAGTAGCTTATGCTCACCTGATGATTCCTAAGGAATGGAAAGGGTTAGAAACAAACTTTTTTTCTGATGAAAGAAGAGAGTCTGCTCTTTCTTTTGGTAGTTTCAGAGTTTATGCATCATAGCACATAATATTCTCTGACTCTTGAAAAATCAGTCAGAATTCTCCAAAATCTCTGGCAGTATGGAGCTCTCTAGTCTGAAAACAGCTGGCAGTCAATGAGTTAACCATCTTATACACTACCTGCCATTCAAACCAATTTGAGATCAAAGATCAAAATACATTGTCTGATAACTACTAGGACACAACGTATGGTGGCGGAATGTTAGTGTTGCTTTTAATTTCACCCACCTCTATAGTGTAGGAGAGGACGAGACCCTTCAAGGAGGGGCTAACAGAGTCTGGACTGAGCACTGCAAACAGCGCCACCATCAGGATAGCCAAGGAAGACAAGCAGTTCAACCAGAAGGACAGCCAACGCATTCCACAATAAAATAGCAGTTGATGGCATGAGTTGGTGTCCATCATTTGTATAAATCTGTAAAAAAAAACACACACACACACACACACACACACACACACACACACACACACAGACAGAATTTTGTCTTTGTTGGAACATGTGTGGCCGTTTTCTTTCTCAGCTCAATATACCTGTGCCTCTTATCGTAGCAGGTATGTATCGTGTTCAAGGAAGATGCCTGTGTTAGATTAAAAGTATATTGCAGCAACATAAAAGACATTAAACATTTGACACACATTTTTGGGCATGATAAGCGCAATCGGTCCTAACGGTCCTAACTGTGTTCACTGTTGTTGTCAGGACGATGAATAAACGGTTGCAGCCGACTGAGAATCTACCTTTCATCCACAACACACAACGCAGCTATAGCAAGAACTGGCGAGTTATTAACCTGTTACACTGACACAAATATTAGTGGAAAATATGATAGAAAGAACAAGAAAATGAAATGCTACCTAGACCGAATAGTAATACTGACTGAATGGGGCTTATTGAATGACTCTGTTCCTCCCTACAGTACTTGGTGAGTTTGACCATGGCTATGGATTGATTTCTCTTAATGTCAAACAAACAGAATTTGTGGTTAAAGACTGTCTATGTGTGTGTGTGTGTGTGTGTGTGTGTGTGTGTGTGTGTGTGTTTCTTACTGTTGGATGTACTGCTCTCTCTTGTCGTAGGCGTGTATAGTGCTGAGGCCCTGGATGACTGAGGTAGTGAGAGAGATCCATGGGGAGCGGCTAACATTCTCCAAACGCTTCATTTCACGGACGGTCCGTTGCGCCAAACTGTCAAACACACACACACACACACACACACACACACACACACACACACACACACACACACACACACACACACACACACACACACACACACACACACACACACTCTGAATGCCTCAGAAGGCCATATACCTACCCCAGAAAAATGTTCTGGAGTGCGTAAACTTCTAAGGTAGGTTTAAGGATATGTGCAGCTCACAGAGTGAGTAGTGGTGCCGTTGTGATGTTTCAAAAACAATTATCTTGCAAAATACTGTTTCTGTCACACTTTACATGGTATTTTAAACATTCTGGAAATATTGTTTGGCATAGTAATATCAAACTATCAAAAAAAAAGAACATTCAGCAAATAAAACCGGAATAAACAGTGTAATATCAACTCTTTCTGTTGATATAGTTTAGCCAGTTGGGCCAGCTGCTAGAAAAACCAGGTTTTTGTAACACAAATGTTTTGGACACAGCTTAGCAACTCATTACACTTCGACTGTGTTTTGCTCAGAAAACTTGTATCATTTGGGTTGTTTGAGAAAACCACCAACACACACCTCATGGTAATTCTGTCCTGCATGAGATCAGACACATAGTTTCACAGCAACTCTTTCTATTGATAGTGTAGCCTGTTGAGCCACCTGCTATTAACACCAACATGTTCAGCCTGTCGGACTGGTCACTTCTGCAGTCCAGCTGGTTACACTGGTGTTTAAGCCGGAGATGGCTGATGTATGGCCAGCAAAACCCTTTAGAATGAATCATCATAAGATAAATGGGCTTTGCACACACACACACACACACACACACACACACACACACACACACACACACACACACACACACAGAGTGAGATACTAACTGGATGGAGATGAAGAAGATGAGTCCAAGCACAGCCAAGGCAATGAGCATGTAGGGGAAGACACCAATGATGATGACTATGATGAAGGTTAACATGAGGCAGTATTTCAGCACATTGTCCATGCAGAAGGGCAGCGCTGTGTCCACCTCATCCAGGTCTCTAGAGAAGCGATTCACCATACGGCCTGTGGGTGTGGTGTCAAAAAGCTCATTGGGCTATAGAGGACCTGGATGGATGGAGAATTGGACATACAATGTATATATATGGATGTTACGTTCCAAGGCTGTTTATGTTTGTGAGTGGATGTGAGTAGATTTTTTAAGACACGGCACAATTTTAGTCAATTTATTGTGATAGTGTAGAGAGACAGGCAATGAGTGGGAGAGATATGGTGAGGGATCGGGAAATTAATGACCTAAAGTCTGATTCAAACTCCGGTCCCAAGGTTTATGGTATGGTGCCTATAGCCAACTGAGCCACAGCGCCCCCATGTGTCATCTACAGACGAGGTAGGAAGGCTGTATAGATAGAGAGTTGAAATACGGCCCTTTTCCTGTGCCTATACCAACTCATACAAATGTCTTGTTTGTTTGAGCAAGTCTTGTTTGCCCTGATACACATGTGTTTCTTGTCTAATATACTGTCTTTTTGGGCTGTCCTATGTGCTTATGTATATCCCCCCCATACATATATGTTCCCTGTTTTATATACTTATGTATATGTGTATACTCCATGCTTACTATATGTAACTATATGCAGAAAGGAAAATGTGAAAACGAATTTGCCTCAGGGGACAATAAACAAACAAACTAACAAAAGAGTTGTGGTTGTGTGTGTGTGTGTGTGTGTGTGTGTGTGTGTGTGTGTGTGTTTGCGTCTTACCTTTTGGAACATGGTGTCATGGAGTTTAGATGAGGCATGCAGGGTGACTTTGGTGAAAGAGTAGCTTTTAATGAGGCTGAAGATTACCATGGCAACCACAGAAAGGCCATAGACCATCTGGTAATAGTGAAGGTCAGGATTCAGGGAGATGTCTGCAGTAGAGACCCCCTCAAGAGTAGAGTTTGCCCCGCTCTGCAACAGAAAACAGACTATAAACACGGGGTTAGCCTACCCAGACCACAACCTTCCATAAATAATGGGTTAGCTAAACAAGAACATACAGTAACTTTCAAATTACCTTTACAAAATTGGTACATGACATTAACATCCATGATCTTGAGGACTTATTGCCACTACAATGTCAAAATAAATCGAAACAATCCAGCTATTTGTTACTACTGAACATGGAAGTTGAAGGCGTGAGAGCCAGGTGAGCGAATACGTCATATCCAAACGGAAACATGTTTCAATTGCATTGTTCCAGACTGTATGACCGAGTCAACAATCGGCTTATTAGCCAGGCTACAAATATGGGGCTACAATGAGCAAAAGGTTCAAAACAAAGATTTGGTCACGCTTGATAGTTGTAGCTATCAGGGGAAACAAAATATTTGTGTGTGTGTGTGTGTGTGTGTGTGTGTGTGTGTGTGTGCGCGCATTTACCCGTGATCCTTGTTGCATCCAGTAGCTTAGCCACCAGTTGCTGAATGTCATTGTCCCGACCAGCAGAACAAAACTAAGGATGACCAATGAGCTAAGGATGTAACCTGTAACAAAACAAAACAAAAACACACACAAAGCATTGGACAACGAGCAAAGTGTAGGCTACAGTGAGTCGTCTCCCATGATCTCAGCCAGTATAGAGAACAGAAATGGGAGGATTAAAACACTTGCTTAGATAAATGACATAATATGACATTCAAAGGGAATCATCAACCTGCATTTATGAATTCAGGTTTTAATATTTTCTAACTAGTGTCTGACATCAGAACTAACTTGTTAACTAACTTTGTTACCATAACAACATATTTTAATCCTAGAGAGTAAACAAAGTACGATCCGAGACAAAAATACTAGAACACTGGCTTCAACCATGCTAACCATCATGCTCCGGTATGGTATGAGTGAAGTATGCTTATGAGCCCTTAAGGTAAGTGGATTACTAAACGGCACCACAGTCGCAACTGGGTGCCGTCGCAACTGGCTCCTACAACTTTTCTGGCTACTTTCTAAGGCTCTGCCTCGGGACATCGTAAAGTTTATGCCCTCTTATATTGTCCTCTTTCAGCTCGAAATTGGCTTAAAGAGACACCTGATAATTCAACTGAAAAGGGTTTAAATACAGGACAAATCGTATGTCTGAATTTGAATTTGAAACCCTATCTGAATGTGTGTGTGTGTGTGAGAAAGACTAACCTCCTGCAGCTTTGCAATACTGGTGGTAGGTCTGCCATGTCACTGATCCCTCCTGAGTTACTTCCTGTTTGACCAGCTCATTCTCCATATCTACACACACGCACGCACGCACACACGCACACACACACACACACACACACACACACACACACACACACACACACACACACACACAAAATCTTCTGTAAGCATGCTGTTCCAAATAGCATCTTTAGGAGTTCATGAGCTGCAGGTCATTCCATTCATAGTCTTGCTGTACAGTGGAAGCAAATACCAACTGATAGCTGCTGCGAGAAATGAAAATGCAAGTGCCACTGATTTGTTGTAGGGAACACCAACTGTTCTAAATTATTTACTTCTCCTTGGTAACTACAGCTCTATGGAAGCTCATACAACAGGGCTATGATTATAATGATGCCAAACTACCACTTTAAACTACTTCTGTCACTCTACCCGTCTTGTCAGGAATTGGTCCATGTTCTTCGTGTAGTTGTACATCTTCCAACATGTCAAAAGCTGAGGAAAAATACAAAATTTAAGGGAAATTTAAAAACAGAGAAAAATTATGCTGTTGACTGATAGCTTTCTAGCTTTACATCACAATGCCTCCCTCTGTTTGCGGAGTGGATGAAGCAAGCTCAGTGGGATCAAATCCAGACTGCAAGTGTGTAGTTAGGCATCGACAGGCTAGTGTTCTGCAGATGAGTGTGTGTCGTACCAGGGTTGCGGACTCCGTTCTTTAGGTTCTTGTCTATAGTTGGGTTTGGAACTTCAGGTAGCTGAGAATCAGCTGGTGGTTCAGTCCCTTCCTCCTACAGAGATAATGACAGAAAAGTACATAAAAAGAAACAGGGCAGTAGTTTAAATGGCAGACGTTATACCAAGTTTATGAACGACAGTTCTTGTGTACTATACGTATGAAATAAATCTCATGTTGCACACACTAGTTTTGTGATGAGTCTTCAATGTTAGACCAAAGACTTTGGATACTTAACGCATCAGGGTATGTCACTCAAACAAATTAACCATCTGATTGCATGGGCCACAGGCTATGTCTAGAGTAGCAGCAGGAGTGTGATGTGTTTGAGATGTGTTTATGATTTACCTGCTGTTGCGGGAAGTTGTTGATGAGCTGAGTGTAGCAGCCGTGAGCCTTCATCAGAGATGTGTGTGTCCCCGCCTCCTTAATCACACCTTTCTCAAGAAGCAGCACGGCGTCACAGAACTCCAGGTACTAGATCAGGGAGTGGTGTGCATGAGAGTATTTATATTTGATTAATATCTCAGACAAGACTAGACTTTGACTAGACTTGTCTTTGACTAGACTTGTCTCTAAGACTTTGACTACTCTTTTTTAGCTTTAGCTCAGCATAGGTGCAACTTTGGCCGTTTCCGAAATGGCCTACTACTTGACTACTACATACTACTCGTATACTGATCTCTGCAGACAGCAGCGTGTAGCATGCAGTACATGACAAATATCACAGGAGTAGTGTGGGGCTCAATTAACCTTGAGTCAGATAGAGCACCTGCAGTCAATTAATTAGTGAGGTTCTGGTCATGTGGTCAGTAGGCCTCTTCTGCTGCTTGCATATGCTGCATACTGGGGAGTAGTATATGAGGCTCAGCCAGTCAAATAGAGCACCTGCAGCTAATTAATTAATTGTGGGAAGCAGTAGTGTGTGCTGAGGCACAAGCAGCATGTAGCACATGTAGCATAGTAGTAGGCCATTTCGGAAATGGCCATTGGCTAATTACTTTCCAGTGCCTATGCTAAGCTAAAGCTAAAGTTGGATTTACCAGACTAAGAGCAAAAAGCTTTCACCCACATATGTAACTAGGAACGAGGGTAAATATCTAATAGTCATAAAAAGGTGGAATATTCTTTTAAGAAATAAGCTTGATTAGGGCATTCCACAGTAGTCAGGCTGGACAATGATTAAAGTTTTGCAATTAACTGCAATTAGTCACACTGCTTTAAGCAAAATCCAATTATAAATTCAAAAGTAGTGTAGGCAGGGAATCTATTTTAGATGTTCTGTCATATCAACAAAAAAATGGCAGAAATATTCTGTAAATAATTGTCAGCATTCTTATTACAGGAACAGTTAAATATAATCTGCAGTGCAAATATGAATTTAATCAATAATTAAAGCTATTGCCACTTTCATGGTTTGTTGTAAAGGCCTTAGCTATAAAATAAATTCTCAGAATGTTATTCATGAAACTACATTGATACAAACATTGATACAAACAGTTATTGAAAAGTTAATATTGTGATGTAATGTGAAACAAACAAGAAATATTGATGTTTGCTCATATAGTAATGTATAATGTCAATATTATTTGGTGCTAAGCTACCTGAAGCTGGTGTGTGACCAGGATGACTGATTTGCCCTTCAGGGCTTTTCTGATGCACTGCTCAAAGATGTGTTTGCCTACGTGAGCGTCCACTGCAGACAGCGGGTCGTCCAGCAGGTAGATGTCCCGGTTTGAGTAGAGCGCTCGGGCCAGACTGATCCGCTGCTTCTGACCACCTGATAGGTTGAGCCCTCGCTCTCCAATCTGATCAGAGAGAAACACACACACACACACACACACACACACACAATGAAAAACCAATGAATGATATGAAACATACACAGCACAAATACACACACATACACACACACAAACAACTCACTTCAGTCTCATCACCATAGGGGAGGATGGCCAAATCTGGTTTTAGGGAGCATGCACTGATGACATCATTGTACCTGTAACAAAAACACACCCTTTGCAGTTGCTCTATGGAGATGTTATTTCCTTTTCGTTGATTCCTGTGAATGATTGATTTCTTGTGAAGGATGCCCTGTAGGGAAACAAACTAATGTCCATCAGAAACAAGAGCAGTTGAAAGAATCCATAAGTCCTGTTGACAATCCTTGCGACTGAAATGCCGTTTGCAGATGACTTGTGTGTATATATACCCCCAGAGGGTTAGTTGAGATTCATGTATGTGGACGTGTTTTTTGGGTTGGCCTTCAGACCAAAATCTGATACCATTCACAGACATTTTACCCACATTCCTTGTTCACTAATGCCCTATTGAAGCGTTCAGAATACAACAGGCACACATCCAAACACAAAGCATATCTACGGGGTGCGTACCATGAGGGTGTTGGACTATTTAAAGACATACCACCACACTCTTTTATCAGGACTGCTTTCAGTATATTTCCTCATTCAGTACATTTTTACTTGGAATTACTGAGCTCCAAAGACACAGAATCTTTCAAAACAGTTTTTATACCGTCTTAGAGTTTCATGGCTTAACCAGAAAAGCACTTGGCGAGTGCAGACCTCCGCCATATTCCAGATGGTGTTCTGGATCACTGATCACCACCAAAATTGAATCAGTTGTTACCCGTTCCCAGTACAGTACTGCACAGATTTGGATGAAATTTTCAGACACCAGGGTATTGGGAGTCCCAGTACCCTGGTGTCTGAAAATTTCATCCAAATCTGTGCAGTACTGTACTTTGAGTCGTACACACAGACAGACGCCGGTGAAAATATAACACAGGCACAGGTAACAAGATACTTTAACCTCATGTTTCTCAACTAAACAATAACTTGTTGAAATGAATCACTGATTGATGGGTTATATTCACAAATCTGAATTGATTATCTTTGTAGTCAATATAGTGTTTGTTCTCTGTGACCTTCAACAACAGGTCTATGGGTTGAAATGTGTCAGAATACAGTGAAGGTTGTATTCCTATTGTATTGTTTCAAGATTTAAAGTGTGAATATACATTATCTATGTTAATTACGTATTTATTAAAATTACACATTTATTTTGTATTTTTCTATTTTATGCCACATTGAAAGAAACCAATAGATTTTTTTTCCATCTTCACTTCAGCTGTAGTTTAACAGTGGCTTTGTGTGGAAAACCTGTTTCTGAAACGAGCTTCTTATCTTTGGATTTTGTCTTACCAGTGTTTTCATGCCCATGCTCAACAGCAGACAAACAGATTTCTTTTGCATTGTTCCTGTTATGACGTAGCTACACCTTGATATGTCCACAGGGAAGAAAATACAGATTATTTGTGGATACGGATTATAGCATGTGTGTGTGTGAGTGTGAGAATGTGTTGGTTCTGTGGAGCAGACCAATTTCATGT
The DNA here is from genome assembly GCA_027497455.2 of Sardinella longiceps. Taxonomy (NCBI): domain Eukaryota; kingdom Metazoa; phylum Chordata; class Actinopteri; order Clupeiformes; family Clupeidae; genus Sardinella; species Sardinella longiceps. The sequence goes on along the minus strand of JAODXP020000076.1, from coordinate 83,112 downwards.
AGTTGCAATTAAATGTGTGTCTTTGTGCAAACCAACTGAAAAACACACTCTAACAAATAGTTATTTGTGTGTGTGTGTGTGTGTGTGTGTGTGTGTGTGTGTGTGTGTGTGTGTGTGTGTGTGTGTGTGTGTGTGTGTGTGTGTGTGTGTGTGTGTTTAACCTGTGCTGGTTGAAAGGCTCTCCCATTAGGATGTTGTCTTTTACAGTTCCATGGACAATCCAGGCCTGCTGGGAAACGTAGGCAAATGTCCCGTCTGCCATCACTGAACCCTTTAGCAGATACATCTAACACACACACACACACACACACACACACACACACACACACACACACACACACACACACTTACTTATCAGCATGTTGCAGCTCTAATAAGAGATGATTCTGAGCATTAGAAAGACAGAATAAGAAGTATCTCTCTAAAAGAGTGGTTGAAATTCTCAGTGGTAAGAGAATAGTGGTATCATAGTGGTTGAGGAACTTTGTGTACCATGCTAGTAGCTTCAAAATCCTGGCTGCCATCATTGTGCCTTTGAGCTAAGGAATATAACCCTAAGTTGCTGTAGGGAAGATTGGCTTTGGACTAGTAACTAGCAAATGGAAGTAGCTTTAGATAAAACTTCTGCTAAATGCATGCAAATGTAATAGACATTCAGACTCACTGCTACCAACCCCACACTCTTATACAGCTTAATTAACCAATGCACTTGGGAAATGATCTTTTGAGCCAGTGTGAGACTCAAGAAGGTCAGGTTTAGGGGGAGGGTTAAGATAGTGCCTTGTAGTAGAGCTGCCAGGAAGGTGCTGTTGAGGGATCAATAGACCATTGAGTATCAACTTAAAGGATAGCTCCGGAGGGAATTCAAGCATAGCCCTGTTGAACGAGCCTGCTAAATGACGTAGTTAGCGAGTGGAACAAAATAATTTGGAACAGCATAGACCGATTGGAACGCAGAGGCTAACAAGCACTTTACATTGAATCAATGGAAACTGATTATTCGAAACCAAAAGTAAGATCTGAGGTACTGTTGACTCAATGTAAAGTGCTTCACGTTCGTGTTCAGTCTATGCTGTTTCAAAGTTATTTTGTTCCACTCGCCAACAAGCTCATTAAACAGGCTCTTTCAACAGGGCTATGCTTGAATTCACTCCGGAGCTATCCTTTAAGACAGACAAAGTCCGCCTTCCTATGAATGTAATTGGATTTTCAGAACATCATTGTTGCACACAGAGTTTATATGTTTATATGTTTAAATGTTACCTGTTCTAGGACGCTAGATATAAGCGAAGTTTTTCCACTGCCCACGTTCCCACAAACTCCTAGCAAGTTGCCCTGGTAAAGGAAAAGATAAATATATTTCACTCATGCAACTATTACAAGCACTACACAACAAATAAAGCTTTTGTGTTTGTGCTTGTTTGTGCTGATATGCAATTTATCTGCAAACAACACTGAAAAAAAGTGGATACAAAACAGGAATATGAAAAATGTGATGGGACGTCAGTGTTTGTAAATCCATGACAGCAATTCTAAACAGTGGGTAAAGGGTTCAAGTCAACAATGAACAGATTATATAATAATCATAAAATAGACTCCATAAACATTTACTGTACATTTATGAACCCCCACTTAATCATGAAGAGTAAGGACTATAATCTCATAAAATCACCCCCTACCCCATTTCATCCCTAGCCCCCACACAAACAAACAAACAAACAAACACACACACACACACACACACACACACACACACACACACACACCTTTAGCAGGGTGAAGGTAATATTTTGGAGGGCAGGTTTGGTCTCTGAGGTGTTTGAATTCTCAGATGATTTCCAGGAGAAGGAGGCGTTCTCCATCACCAGAGCCGCTGCTAGACTCTTCTGCTGGATGACATAGGGTTCAGGGTTGTGAAGCAACAGCAGCCTCTGAGGAGCAACACACAGAATGTGTCAAAGAAGCACCAGAAAAAGGGTCAGCATCATGAAGAAGAAGGGTCAAAACAATCAGAAGAAGAATCATCAGAAGAAGAAGAATCATCATCAGAGGAAGAAGAATCATCAGAAGAAGAATCAGAAGAGACACAATCATCAGAAGTTTAGAATCATCAGAAGAGTCAGAATCAGAAGAGTGAGAATCAGAAGAAGAGTCAGAATCAGAAGAAGAAGCATCAGAAGAGTGAGAATCAGAAGAATCAGAATCAAAAGAATCAGAAGAGTCAGAAGAAGATGAATCAGAAGAAGAAGAATGCGGCCCATTTTATACCAACCTTGAGACGAGAAAGAGACACAATCCCTTCAGCAAAATATTTGACACAGCAGGGCAGAAAGCCCAGAGAAAAATTCATTGAGTTCAGGATGGCAAGGACAGTGAAGGCCTGCAGAGAGAAGAGACAAGAGGACAAAACCATTTCTGTTGTATATGGATATGTACAGTAAACCTGTATGAATATTATGGACTGCTGAAAAGTTTTACAGCAACACAGCTGTATTTAGGTTAATGGAATTCACAACAAGTGTATTTGAGAGGCAACTATGAGAGGAGCCCAAAAACAAGAATGGTTTTGCATATGTAAGCAATTTCAAGTTCCTCAATAATGGCACATCCATAAATGCTATAGAAAGAAGAACCAATGGGCCTCATTCACCAACCATTCTTTCGCACAAATCTGTTCTTACACCCCACTTACACACTTTTTATGAAGAAAGTGACATTTACCAATGTTTTCTTCTCTGGAATTCGTTATTAACTAAGAACAGAATCTACGAACCCTCCAGACC
>JAODXP020000076.1:0-80229 GCA_027497455.2 Sardinella longiceps | reverse complement strand
GTTTTTGGGAGCTGTGGGGAGCTCTATAGCTAAAAATGCAAACTCAAGCCGAGGAGACGATGGCGCCAAATGACTTGATCCTTGGGTCTTTTCCCCAAACACATATATGCTAAGTTGGTTGGTATTGTGCCATTGTATTAGAAAATAAGTTTGTGCTAGTTAGATTTGTTAACTGGTTAGTAATGCTTTTCTGAAGCTTTGGGAAAGGACGCCTGCAAGGAAGGAGCTCTGTGGCGAAAAATGTGAGCCTAAACCTAGTGCAGGGGTCGGCAACCCGTGGCTCTTGAGCCGCACGCATCTTTATACCCTTAGTTGCTCAATGGAGGTTTTGCAAAAATGTGCGAAAATGGAAAAAAATAATAGCCTATGGTTTCTTAGGGAGTAAACATGACACAAACATTCTTATGCTGTAAGAATGTAGCCTATGTAGTTGTAAATATATTTAATTGTATTTGATATTTAACTCATTGACTGCCAATGACGTCTTTAGACGTCAACTGAAATACTGCCGTTCACTGCCAATGACGTCTTTAGACGTCAACTGCGTTTTTAATGGGGAGGGCTGCAGAAAGACCTAGGGAACCTTGTCTGTAAATATCAGAATTCTCCGTCGAAAATTGTTGTTCCAAATTGATCCTGAGGGTGGCAGTGTGTCACTTTGGATGTGAGATGAGCATAGATTCATAGGTATGGCCAAGGGAGAAGTAGAGAAAGCTAATGACATGGCTAAATATGCCGCTAGCAAAGTGCAGACGTAAATCGGAGAAATTTAGGCAGTTCACACTCGATCAGAGTATGTGTCACTGCCATAGTAGTTCGAGTAGTGTTCCGATCGTGGGAGATGAAGGAGATCAACCTTGGGCAAACGGAAATAGCAGTTGTGACTTGTTTCAGTGCCCAGCTAGCTCACAGTTCCGGGTCAGGTAAGAATTTGCGAGCCAGTTGTTGATCACTGAGTTTTCGCTGTCACAGCCTGTAAATAGCATATATTTACCTTGTTACAACAATGTCTATTTTATTACCAAAAGCCCCCTGTTACTGTTGTTTTTGTGGTCTTATCAAAGGAAGACATTTTCCCGATGTTTGACGTGCTAATAGACCGAAAAAAACGCGCATCAAGACACTAACGTTGTCAAACAAAACGCTAATTTTCTCCCTTTTTTGATAAAAAACGGGTGTGTTTGGAGAAAGTAGCTTATGTTCGCCTGCTGATTTCTAAGCAATGGAAAGGGGTAGAAACGAACTTTTTTTTTCTGGTGAAAGAAGAGAGTCTGCTCTTTCTTGTGGTAGTTTCATTGTTTATGTAGTCGTAACACATAATATTCTGTGGCTCTTTAAAAAACAGTCAAAATTCCCCAAAACCTCTGGCAGCTGCAACGTCTAACACTATTTCTACTGCTACTGCACACATGCCGCACACACAAGAACAACACAAAACGCTTAGCTTTGAACACGTCCCTTTATTTCCCACACAGACATTACATATCATCCAAGCAGCACGGCAATATACATCAACAGCCAACATGGTTGTAAATGGCACCTGCAACACAAACACATCCTTACATATTATTATTAAAAGGGAACTAAGCAACAGTTTTAGTTCAATTTACCTTTAGTTAGCAGCTTAAGAGTCATTGTGATGATTCTGCAACAGTTTTTAGGTCGATTGATGACTGTATCGCCTCGCTGATGATTGTTTCGCCTTGATTGATGACTGCTTCGCCTCGTTCTCGGCATAGAAATTGAATGCAAGAGAGTTTTTGGGAGCTGTAGGGGAGCTCTATAGCTAAAAATGCAAACTCAAGCCGAGGAGACGATGGCGCCTAACGGCCAGTCCTTGGGTCTTTTCCCCAAACACATATATGCTAAGTTGGTTGGTATTGTGCCATTGTATTGAAAACAAGTTTGTTAACTGGTTAGTTGTTAACTGGTTAGTAATGCTTTTCTGAAGCTTTTGGGGAAAGGACGCCTGCAAGGAGGAGCTCTGTGGCGAAAAATGTGAGCCTAAACCTAGTGCAGGGGTCGGCAACCCGTGGCTCTTGAGCCGCACGCAGCTCTTTAGCACCCCCTTAGTTGCTCAATGGAGGTTTTGCAAAAATGTGTGAAAATGGAAAAATAATAGCCTATGGTTTCTTAGGGGGTAAACATGACACAAACATTCTTATGCTGTAAGAATGTAGCCTATGTAGTTGTAAATATATTTAATTGTATTTGATATTTAAGAAATTTGCGCTTCAAATGCTGGAAACCGTTTTATCATTCAAACGCAAGCTGACAGTCAGGGATAGAGCGAGGCACGCTCTCCCACCTCTCATCCCTGAGAGAGTTCAAAGACGCCCATCACGATCACACACTCAACAGTGATTATTTGCAAGGTGCAAGGTCCGATGATACCCTACGTGTCAGTAGCTGAGGGGGGAAGAGAAGGATGCTGCTGCGTTTGACAGTTGCACAGACTTGTGGCATTTGCGAACTTATGAGAAGACGATAATGCACAGAAATCGAAGCTTATCTGTCTTATTTTAATTTTGTTCATTTTGACTGACTAATGAATATTTAAGCCAGCTGCTTTTTAATTGCAAGCTGTGTTACTCCTTTGCGATTGTAATTGATTTAATGTCTGACGCTGAGTAAGGGAGAGGATTAAAAGTTTGTTCTATTTATTTTTCTCATTTGCACTGACTTAGGCTACTTAACTTGGCATTTGACTTACCTTTTCAAAAGGCAGCCGTTTTATTTTTTATAATTGCAAGCTGCGTTTTAACGACAGGCTGCTGTTTTTTGCACTCTGTTGATTGTTATTGAACAGTGAGTTCTATTGTTTTTGACGTTGAAGAGAACATTTAATTTCCAGGCGGGCTGAAAATAGCATGAGGCTATGCACTTTTTTTGTTCTGGAGACCTAAAACCAGTGCAACAAAACCCAACACATTAATATTGTAATGGAAGTTAGGCTAAACTTGAAGCAGCAATAGGCCTATCGTAGGCTACAGTAGTCAAGTGGTGCGCAATTCTCTCAAGGATGCGCTGCAGGGAAAATAAACATATAATCATGAATGTTCATATTGTATTTGTAGCCTACTTAGTCATTTTAATAGTAGACATACAACTTATGTAGCCTATTGACAGTCTGTGTTGCCTTATATAAGGCTTTTAGATTTTTGCGGCTCCAGACAGGTATGTTTTTTGTTTTTTTGGGCCAATATGGCTCTGTGAGAAGCCAGAACGGCCGGCTCGCTGTTTGGGATGTGGACTTAGAAGCGAGAGTGGTAAAAACGCACAGGAGAGGTCGTTGCAATCCAAAGTGATGGATAATTTATTTTTGCATTCCCAAAAACAGCACTAATAAACAAAAATACTTTCTACTAATAAAGGAAAGAAAAAATAATATTTGTACAAAATTCAGTAGCACCAATAAACCACAGCAGTTACTCTACCTCACAACAGGAGAGTAGCATTTCTCCCAGCAGAACTCACCAAGCACCATCCTACCCCCCATTATATACAATCCTCCATTATTGCAAATTGGTCCAAATTGGGCCGCTTAGAACAGATAACGAGATCAGGGTTGACAATTTACAAAGTTAACCTGACTAGAAAACATTTCATTTTAACATTTTTACCATGGACAATGTTTTGTATAAAAATAATAAAGCATGTATTTTAAACAGATTTTAACATTGTTATTTTGTATAGTAAAGTATGTAATGCAGCATAAATATATCAGACACCCCTCTATGACCATGAATGCAATGAGCACTTCCACCCCCTGCAGAATGACACAAATACTGTCCCATAGCGGCGCGCGCTTCCGCAAAGGGACGGCTATAGAGAGGACCAGGGATCAGGAAGTGCTGCGAGTAAGTGAATGCGTTAAACAAACCTTAATGGCTAAATTCAAACATCGTAAAATGACAAATGGACGTTGAAACAGTGGGTACCACACTATGGATTAATATTATTGCTAAAGAATAAAGTTTGTAATGACTGTTGAACAAGTAACTCATTGTGAGATCGCGGTAAACCAAACAATAGGTTTGCCGCGGGTACAAACGCCATATCGGCGGCAAACTTCCCCCAGTCACCAACACGCAATAATACAACATATCAAACATATTTATAACACATATTATCCTTCACCATATACAATTATTCACAACAATGTTTTAATGAGCAGAGTCCATGAGTGTGTGTGTGTGCAACTGTATGAACCCGCGAATACAAGTTCTCTCCCTCTCACTCCTGCTGGCGCTTAGAGCGCAGCACACGCAATTTAAAGGAGAGACGGTGAGAAGGGAAAAGTTCAGCTTTTCACAGGCTCTTTGAACATTTTGGGTTGCCGACCCCTGACCTAGTGCAAACCGAAAGTAAAAATCGGTCTTGCATAGTTCATCTTTAAGCTTTACATTCAGGGTGGCAAACTGAATGCTAAGTACTGAACAATCAACAATGGTGAATATGCCAATGGAATTGTTTTGCGTTTATTATTTGAATTACTGAAATTATTTTGGAAAAGTTTAATTATTTTGTCTATGCGTTTGTTTTGTCTATGCAGCTACTGGGAGGCAGAACTGGAGTGGGACAAAGCATCTCTCACCGCAGAAATAGATGGCCAATCTATAAGCTTCCAGCATCGTTTTGTTTTGGATGGTTCCCACACATTTTACTGGGAGCCCAGAGAGTCTTGGTATTATGATGGGGCAGTAGCCGTAGTATTGGAACACCACAGGCCAACCGCTCTGACTAGTGATCCCTGTCATCCTCACCGGTCTATCTTCATGAGTTCCAAAACCATAATTATGACCTCAGATGGTTACCGCAACTACACGGAAATGAAAATATATTTACCTTTTTATGACCCCCTGTATACCAAATTGGAGATCACCGATGCCATCCTGCTGGAGGATGGCATCATTCTACAAATTAGAAATAGTCTGTTTTGGAGATCACACCAGACTAGGGAACTAGAGGTGAGGGGAGAACTTAACATCCCAGATGTACAAGGAATGACCCAAAGGACCACATGTTTGGAAGAGCATCCACAAAAGGTAAGGGCTTTGTAAGAAGCAGTATAGCTAGGAGGGAATTTGTGAAGATCGTGCACTTCTGGACAAGTTTCTGAATTTTGGCAGGGTGTTCAAAAATCAATGGATACAAGTTGGGGTGACCCCCTAGTAGCTGGTATGCATATAATCCAAAATGGCCCCCAACAGAAAGAAAAAAGGCTTTATCTAGGTTTCCTTTAGTCTTAAATTGTTGTGTAATGTCATTTTTCTACTTTGTTTGACACAAGGAATTCTATTCTTTTTTTTTTTTTTTTTTTTTTTTTTGTCCCACCCCCACCCTCCCTCTTCGGAGGACAACTTTATTTTTATTAGATCGATACATTAGCAATTCAAAAGCTTACATTTGTTGATTTTCATACATTCATGTGCTGTCCTACCGCAACCCCTTATGGATGATCCATATGATATCCCAAAGTGCTAAATTGTGAAACACACCATAGACAGACAAACAAGACAGACAAAGACAAACAAAGACATAGACACAAACAGGTAGATATGGTGTGTTGGACGGAGAAACGGACAGACAAACAAACATAGTGAGACGAAGACAGGACTAACAACACAGGACGGGGCAGCTAATACTCTGAAGTGTTAATACAGAAGTAGGGTGGGGTATAATTTTCCTGAATGGACTTTTCTGGTTGATTTGGTAACATGTTATGCTTAGGTGTATGCCTATGTATAGTGTGCTTGAGTGCTTTCTTGTGTGCATGTGCCTACAGTGTGGAATGTTTCAGCGTTGCTAGTGTGTGCCTATGTGTAGAATGCTTGAGTGTTGCTAGTGTGTGCCTATGTGTAAAGTGTTTGAGTGTTGCTAGTATGGACCTATGTGTATTATGTAGGAGGGGGGGAGTAATAAGGTTATGTAAGAGTGGAGAGATGGGGGTAGTTACTGGTAATATGAGTGGCTTGCCATAAGGAGTAAGGTTATGCATTTGCTGAGTTTAGAAATTATATAAATGGGGACCAGGTGTTTTCAAAGGCTGACATTTGCTTCCTTTTACATGAATAGTGTTTTTCTGCTGTAATGTATTCTGTGATTAAATTTGACCAGTGGTTGATGTGACAAGATTTTTTTGATTTCCAGTTTTGAAGGGCTACTTTCTTAGCGATAGCAGAGGGTTGTTGAGTTTTTGCGGGAGGTGGATTATGGATATATCACCCAGAAGGCAGAGTCTTGGATTTAATGGGATTCTGAAGTTCAGGACTGTGCCGAGTGTCTGAGTGATTGTGATCCAGAAGGAGTGAACCGGTTGACAGTGCCACATTGCGTGCAAGTAATTATCTGTGCTACCTAGAGTGCACTGTGAACAAATATCTGTGGTGGTGAAGCCCATTTTGAACATTTTACTTTGAGTGATGTGGAATCTGTGTATGACTTTGTATTGTATAAGCTGTAAGTTGGTGTTGGTGGTCATGGCAAATGTGTTTTTACATATTTGTTCCCAATAATCAGGGTTGGGAGAGAAAGCAAGATCATTTTCCCATTTGGTTATTGGAAGTGTTATTGTTGAAGTTAGGTCTGTAATCATTGTATATAGTTCTGAAGTTAATTTTTTGAAATTATTAATTTTCATGAGTTTTTCTATTAATTCAGATGGTTGTAATGTGTTGTCTGTGAGCCTAGTTTTCCCTTTAATTTTTTGTTTTATCTGTTGGTATTGAAGGAAGTATTCCCTCCCAACCCCATATTTCTGTGACAGTATGTTGAATGACATGAATTGGTTGTTCTCAAACAGGTGGTGTAGGTGTGTGATCCCCTTTTGCGCCCTTGTTGAGAAGTAAAATGGCCTATTCTCTAATGTGAGTGCTGGGTTGTGCCAAAGTGGGGTGTGCTTGTTGAACGCAAGTGGTGATTTAGTGAGTTGATTTGTTTTTCACCAGGCTGTCAGAGTTGAGCTGATGGTAATACAATGTGGAAAGTTGGTTTTCTTGATTGACTGTGACAGGAAGGGGAGGTCTGCTATTGAGATATTTGTGCATTGATTTTGTTCTAGTTCCAGCCAGGGATAACTGTAATTTTGTATGTTGATCCATTTTACCAAGTACTGTAACTGATTTGCCAGGAAGTAATTAAGAAAATTCGGTGCCTCAAGCCCACCATGTGATTTCTTGTTTTGCAGTGTTGAGAGTGATATTCTTGGTTTCTTGCATTTCCAGTAAAATTGTGTCGTTATTGAGTTGAGAGTTTTGAACCAGTTGTCTGTGGGAGTAATCGGAATCATGGAGAATAGGTAGTTAATCTGAGGGAGTGTTTTCATTTTGACGGCTGCAATTCTTCCAGTGAGTGAGAGTGGATGACTAGACCAGCGTTTATAGTTTTATAGTTTATAGTTTTTTGAGGATGGGAGTGTAGTTGAGGGTGCAAAGCTCTGACAGCCTGGGGGAGATATTAATCCCTAGATACTTAATGTTGCCTATGTGAAAGTGGAAAGAAGTGTCCTGAACTCCAGAATCCCATGCGTCATCTGAAAGTGGTAATAAGATTGATTTATTCCAGTTAATGGTGTAATGTGAGACGTAAGAGAATCTGTTGATGATATTGAAAGTTTCTTGGAGTGATACCTGTGGGTTTTGTAAATAAAGTAAGAGATCATCTGCATATAGACTGATTTTGTGCTGCATGTTTACTACTTGAATTCCTTTTATTGTATTATTTTGTCTTATTGCTGCTGCGAGAGGTTCAATGAAGATGGCAAAGAGGGAAGGCGAGAGGGGGCACCCTTGTCTGGTACCCTGGTGCAGTGTGAAGCTCTGTGATGTGATCCCATTCGTAGTGATTGTGGCCCTAGGTGAGGTGTACAGTGTTTTAATCCAATGGATGAACGACTCTCCAAAGCCAAACCTGTGGAGTGTGTTAAATAGAAATGACCAATTTACTTTATCAAAAGCTTTTTCGGCATCGAGTGATATGACAATGGTTTTTTGTTGTGTTCTTTGTGATATACCGATTAGATTGAAAAGTCTACGGACATTATCTGTGGCGTGTCTGTTTTTGTGAAGCCTGTTTGATCTGGATGGATGAGTGAAGAAGTGACTGTTTCTATTCTAGTGGCTAGTGCTTTGGTGATAATTTTTAGGTCGGTGTTCAAAAGTGAGAGAGGCTGGAGGGGTGAGATGGGTCCTTATTTGGTTTTAACAGTAGTGTCATAGCTGCTGTGTTCATGTGTTTGGGTATGGTGGAAGTGTTAGTGTTTTTATTTCTATAGTTACCCTGTTGAAAAGTGGTGATACTGTGTCCCAAAAGTGTCTATAGAATTCTGCTGGTAGGCCATCTGGTCCGGGAGATTTATTGCTGGGGATTTTGTTTAGGGCTTCGGTGAGTTCATTTAGGGTGAGGGGGGCGTCCAGACTTGTGGTTTGTTCTATGGTTAGTTTGGGTAGTGTCACTTTGTTTAAGAAGTTATCTATTTCTGATTGTGTAGGTTGGTGAGTAGGGGAATAGAGATTGTTGTAGAAATCACAGAATATATTATTTATCTGTTGTGGGTCATGGCTAATGTTTCCTGTGGGGTCGGAGATGGCTGGAATGTTTGCTTTGTCTTTCTTGTGTTGGAGTAGGTTTGCTAGGTACTTACTATTAACTTTATTGCTATTTTGAAAACCATTATATTTCAGTTGTTGAATTTGGAATTGTGTCTTTTTCTGTATGATCTTGCCAAGTTGTGCTTTGAGTTCTTTTAATTCCTTTTGTTTTGGTTCACTGGGGTTGTGGGATATTTCATTTGTTAGGAGTTTGATTTTTTGTTCCAATGTGTTTTCCAGTTGCTGTTGCTGTTTTTTCTTGTGTGATGAGTATGAAATGATTTTTCCTCTAATTACTGCCTTCCCAGTTTCCCATAGTAGTGAGGGTGAGGTGTCTGGAGAGTCGTTCATCTCCAGAAAGAATGCCCACTCTCGCCTTATAAGGACTGTAAAATCAGGGTCCTGTAGTAATGAAGTATTAAAGCGCCATGTGGTCGGAGTTTTGGTATATGTCTGGGTATTTATGGAGAGGGAGACGGGGGCATGGTCGCTGATTACTATTGAGTGAATTTTGTTATCTGATATTTTGGGTATTAGTGAATTACTGGCAATACACATATCAATTCTGGAAGAGCATTGGTGGACTGTTGAGAAATATGAATATTCTCTCAGAAAGGGATTGCTAACTCTCCAGCTATCGCTAAGGCCATAGTCCTTCATATATTGTTTTATTGTGTCAGTGGAATGCCAGTGTCTTGCGTTGCCTGAGGTGCTTGAGCGGTCGTTTGTGGGATCGATGACCGTGTTGAAGTCTCCTGCAATGATGAGATTGTTTGAATTTGATAATATGGAGAAGAGGTTATGAAAGAAAGATGGATCATCATTGTTTGGACCGTAGATATTTACCAGGGTAAGTGTTGATTGATTAAAGGTTGCATTTATAATGATGAATCTTCCATCTGGGTCTGTGATGCAGTGGTTAAGTGAGAACTGGATGTCTTTATTTATTAATATTGAGACACCCCTTTGTTTACTGTTATATGTTGAGGAATATGTTTGATCAAATTGTCCGAGTTGAAGGCTCTGTGCTTCTGTTTCTGTTAAATGTGTTTCTTGTAGGAAGCAAATGTCAGCCTTTAATTTTGTCAAATGATTAATTTATTATTAAATTAAATAATAAATAAATTATTCGTTTTTTTGATTGGTTACGGAAGCCACGTATATTCCAGGATATCAGTTTAAGTGGTCTCATGGGTGTATGAAAGGTATGTCAGAGTAGTGAGTTGGTATGCAAATTGGGAAAGGGAGGAGAGGGGAGGTGGGGGGTTGGTGTATGTTTGTGTGTGTGTGTGTTGCATAACATGTGTCCCTATTTTTATTTTTATTTGGGATTGAGTCGAAGGGTAATAATGATACTGAGAAAGAGTGCAGGCCTAGACAAATATTGAGCAAGGGGGTTTCACATATATTAACAAAGACAGACAAAAAGACAAGACATGGACAGAAAACATGTAGATAGTGATGCATTGTAATTCACTAGGAGGGAGAGAGAGAGAGAGGGAGAGAGAGAGAGAGAGGTGAGATGAACAAAAAAAGGTAATAAAAAAAGAAAAAGAAAAGATAATTCACAAACGGCAGTAAAAAAAAGAGAAGGGGGGAGAAAGGGAGAGAGAGAGAGAGAGAGAGAGAGAGAGAGAAAAGAATAAGGCTAACTTCAGTAAACTAGAACGTAAAGTTAACCAGGCTTAGAGGTGTATTTAATTCTGGCATTATGCAGATGTTAGATCAGAATAGCCATGGCGTAATGTCTGGGCTTCTGAATAGTTGTCCATTTATGTACAGTTTGTCAACTGCCAATACTGCACGTATGTTATTCCTTCGTTGTTCTTTTAATATGGGGTAAAGGGCTTTCCTGCGTTCGTTAATTTCTCGTGGGTATTGATCGTTCATTCCGAAATTGGTGCCCTTGAGTAGCTTTCCTTTACTTTTGAGTAGTTCCTTGTGTTGGTAGTGTTCAAATTTTGCGATGATGGACCTGGGTTTACCCTCCTAGGAATAGGAATTCTATTCTGATATGTTCTTATCATTTTAGAATAAAATTTAATATTAAATCTATGATCATAGCCATCTTTAGCTAAAATAAACTGTCAATATCTGTGAAAAAGTCACACAAAATTCGATATCTCGGATCATTATGACACCTTCCAAATCTATGCCAAGTTTTGTGATATTCTGTTCATGGGGGGCCATACAGTAAATTGATTTTTGACTTTTTACACCAAATGGCCAGCAGTCCTGTTACTCAATCAGGGAACTGCTTGAGTGACAGGACCTGGGGGTCAAGAGCGTGCAGATTAGCGGAGGCACGTTCGCATCGCCATTTTCAAGTATGGAGTTGCAATGCAGCCTACCTGCGAATCATGGCAGTGCATGCACGAAAGTCATGCTGGGCAGTGGGCACGAGCACTCATGCACTTACAAGTTGGTGGGCGGTTATATGCGAATTGTTACTCCTCCGGGGAGAGTAAAAGCAATATTCCATGATCTCTGGTTACTCTTTGCTTATTTCTTGAGGAGCTTATGAAAAAACATGTACTGTCATGAATGCTATAAAACTTCAGGCACGTTCTCGACAAAAATCTCTTTTTCGTGTTGTATGGCAAACTAACTAGGTGCATTATCACCACCGTCTGGACTGAAGGATTACTGTTTTTGCAAAGAGATTCAACATGAGTCCATGCCCCATTTCCAGCTTTGGAACTTAGCTTATGGGCAGCAAGGGCAAGGCCATGGTTCGTTAGCTCCAGCGTTCTCAATGGCGTTGACCATCAATTCGCATTATTTACTAGCCTTGCCTCGGCCATTCAATTCTATGGAGGGCGGGACTTAGTCGTCGTCTCCAGTTATACACAAATCCAACGAAACTACCGGAAGTAAGCAGGCGCCAGTATTGAGCTGCCTACATTACCAATCTGTCCATAGGGATAACGGGATAGCACCCCATAAAATACAGTGATTTACGAGATTCACTACTACTTTTATAATGTCAGAGTATTCCATGGTCTTTGCTGTTAGCTGTCATTGACTATGCATTGTCAAAAAAGTTTGTTGACAGTCCAACAATGGCGTCGTCACAAGATGGCAGCCTACACAAAACGCTCGTCGGATTCGTCTATACAACCTCTTTGAACAGGACTGAGTAACGTCACTGCCTCTAACAAGGGCTGTTGGAGCTGCCTAAAATTTATTGGTTCTCGACAAAGTAGGTGGAGTTCTCGATCTTCCGGGAGCTCAGAAACGCTGTGTAGATTGTAGCTGGCTAGACCAGCGACAAGCAACGACGTAGGTGTTACGTCACTGGGAGGGTGGACCAGGCTACTTAAAAGCAGGCGAGAAAATCGGCCATGGTCACCATGCTGCTTTGCAGAGTGAAATGAAATGGAGCACGTAAAGGAGCATGGGTACTCCCAGGTTAACAAACCATAGGTCTATGGATTTATTCACACTCCATAGACCCAAGGGGTTAAGCTGCTGATAGATTGTTGCAATGCTGATAAATTGTGGCAATGCTTCTAACAATTATCTGATGTGATTTCAAGTTCGGATAACTCATAGAGAGGAATGCATTGAAGGCAGTGAAATCATCATGTTTTCCTATTTATTTTAATATCCAATATGCCCTATTTAACTGAGGAGATCATGAGATATTTCTCCGAGATTAATTGACAGGTAAAGTCAAAGCTAAATTTCTCTGGAACCGCTGATCACCGCAACTTGCGAATAACACCGTTGGAAGGCTCAGCAGAATATCTCCCTGATACTTCGAGAATCACAAAAACAACTTTTTATATGAAGAAAAATTATGTGGTGGTTAACATGCAATGTTGATAAATTGTGCTGATAAGCACTGAAATAATTTCTGCATATGTCCAGGCTGCACGTCACGCGCCCCACCTGTCATGTGTTTGCGCCCCACAGTTTGAGAAACGCTGCTCTAAACCATTACAAAGTATTCAGTTCACTCATCTTTAGTATTCCAAGTATTCATTTACATTTACAGCCTACAAACTTCCAAGAATGTAATATTAAGTAATTGTGCACTGAAACTGCAGCTTGAGATGGTGGCCAGAGAGGGTTCAGATGAAGTACGAAAGATCTTTATGTTGGGATTCTTGTCACTCTGACTGTGAAAAAAGCTGCCTGCACCTTGGTTACTTCACTTGCTTACTTGTTGACAACAGTACAGCACATACATCGTAGTTCATCACTGATGCACTTTCTGCTCACAAAAGTTTGAGTTTGAGTTTTTATTAGATCCCCATTAGCTTTTGCTTAGAGCAGCAGCTATTCTTCTTGGGGTCCTTCCAATTCATAATTTACAAATACAAATATCAGCCAAACAGAATGTCTATGTCAGGAAACATGACAAAGGCCTACATGACATACCTACTACATATATACTGTAAAACATAAAGCAGAAATACCAAAATAAATAAGTAACACCTACAATACATAACTGTTTTCTTCAAAAAAATATTACTAAAGGGTACAGAACATATATAATGTAACATAAAAAGCAAGCATAGATAACAGAGACAACATACAAAAAGAAAAAGAGACGGCTGCATTACATAAAATTGATGTTCCTATAATAGTTTTTGATTTGTATCTTAAAGGCATGAATATTTAGCGGAGTAATGCTCTGAGGTAGTAGGTTCCATTGATCCATTGCCCTATAAATAACTGAACGTTGCATTGTTGTCTTGGATCTAGGTAAGGTGAAACACCCACCAACCGTGTGTCTTGTTGAATGAGTATGAACCAGTGAGCTAAAACACAATTTTTGTGTATCTTATCAGTGGTGATTTTATGGTTATGACATTCTTAATAAAAAACATAAGTAGAGGCAAAAGCCTAGTTCTTACACTTTTATCAACCTAAAGAGTTGTGCATTTTAATTACATTTGTTCTCCAATTACAAGACAGAGCTACTCTTGCTGCTTTATTCTGGACCAACTGTAATTTCCTTATATTTTTTTTTTTACAATACAATTAGTCTTGGACACATTTAGTATTAGCTTATTATTGTTAATCCAGTCCACAACCTTTGCTGGCTCGCTTGCTAGTTTTATATTTAAATCATCCACAGTTGCTGCAGCCAAATATATAGTGGAATCATCAGCATACAGTGAAATATTAGCATAAGTTAAAACCAGTGGCAGATCATTAGCAAATATAGAATAAAGAAGAGGGCCTAAGCAGCTACCTTGAGGCACCCCATGCTTCACAGGTATGATGTCTGAAAAGCTTCCATTAAAATATACCATTTGTTTTCTATTACTTAAATAGCTATTGACCCAGAGCAGAGCTGACTCAGTGAAGCCATAATGTTTCAGTTTATCCAGCATAAGCTCATGATTGAGAATATCAAATGCTGCTGAAAAATCTAAAAGAACAGCGCCTATAATATGACTCCGTTCCATTCCCTGCAACCAGTCATCCACCATTTGTGTTAAAGCTGTAGCAGTTGAATGTTTACTTCTGTATGCATGCTGGTAATAGGTCATTAATTCAAAAAATAAGACTGAATCTGTTCATGTACAATTTTCTCCATTATTTTACTTAAGGTCAGCAACAAACTAATGGGTCGGCTGTTTGTCTCAGAAAAAGGCATTTTATTATTTTTAGGGAAAGGCACAACTTTGGATATTTTCCATAATTGTGGACATTTATTTTCCTTAAAGCATAAATTAATAATGTGTGTAACCATTGGTGCTATGAATGCAGAAATAGGTTTAAGAAGTTTAACATCTAGATCAGGGCTATTCAATTGGCGGCCCGCGGGTCCACATCCGGCCCAGATGCGGCCCGGACACGGCACAGATGTGGCCGATGTGATTCATCACCATTAAAACTAAAATATAGTCACCAGTCTCCAAAACTTAATATATTCCTTATAATTTGCAGAATATTAATAAATAGATAATATGTCCCCAAACTACGTCAATTTAAGTGGCATTAATACATTACGAAATATTTTTTTAAGGTATTTCGCACTGTTCATTCTCTATGGCGATTTTAAGCCAGTACATGTAATTCCGGTTTTGGCCACCGGATTTTGGCGCTGTTGCGCAGCCTTTCTATTTAAGCTGGTTTGGTCTATTGATGCAGCATTTCCTCTTATGACAACTGTACTTATATTAGAGTCCTTGCGTGTTTATGTGTTATTTTGAATTTTTCTTTTAGCCTACCTGTTGGAGTGCAAAATAAGTTCTGTAATAGGGCATTTAGAGATGAATAATTCACTTTAAAAACAAAGGTTTGGTATTAAAATATTCTATTCTGGTAATTTAAAAATGTAAATTTTGTAAATGAATACTTTGTAGCTATTGTTAACAAGCAAAGTTATTGTTAAAACAAAGCAAATATGCATTTTTAATCAATGTGTTGCGATTTGATTATTTGAAAATAGTGACCGCAAAAAGTTTGCGGCCCTGCTCAAGTTCTTGGATTCTAAATGTGGCCCCCTTGGAAAACTAATTGAATAGCCCTGATCTAGATGATCAACTTCAGGAGGCTTGTCTTTACATGACATTAACAAAAGTTCAATTTTAGCAACACTGACATCTTTAAATTCAAAACTACACTCTTTGCCCTCCATAAGCTTTGATATCAATCTACCAGATAGTTTTCTATTGTCAGACCTTGAGGTGATGCTACTTTCTAACTTGTCGATTTTTGTCATAAAATAATTATTTAAATGATTAGCAATTTCAACTGGCTTCGTGAGAAAACCCTCCTCCGTCCCTAAGTAGGATGGTGTTAGTTTTGTGTTTCCTCTTACTAAGCTGTTCAAGGTTTTCCATAACTGTTTACTATCATGTTTAATTTCATTAATTCTTATTTCATAGAACAATCTCTTTTTCTTTCTGTTTAGTTTCGTTACAAAGTTTCTCAGTTTGCAATAAACTTGCCAGTCAGATTTAAGACCTGATGAAACTGCTAACCTTTTTGCCTCATCCCTCTCCGTCATATAGCCTTTTAGTTCTTCATCCAACTTTCTCACTGGTGCGTGATGGTCAGCCACTTCAGTGAGTGTTTTGTTAAAAACATTAAGTGCTTCCTCTGGATCTTGTTTTAAGAACACTTCTGACCAGTCAGCATTTTCTATATCTTTGCTGTATGAATCGATATTAAAATGTTTAAATGATCTTCTATTGAGAATTTTAATACCAGGTTTGGGAACTTTAGCTTTCCTTACAATTAACACCAAATTATGGTCACTGCAACCAGTCGGGACAGATAGCAGTAGAGCACCCCTCAGGAGGGAGACAAAAAAAATAATTTTTTCATAAGTATTTTTTGGGGGTGACCTACAAAGGGTTAACATGATAATACCAATACATTTATTTACCCAGGTTGTAGTGATACATTCAAAAGATAAAGTAGAAAGAAAGCAAAGGGCTATCTGGGGGAGATAGAGGGGGTTTCAAAGAGGGCAAGTAGAGGAAATGAATCAGAAGCCTATTTTAAGGAAAAATCCGGTGTGAATCAATCCATAGTAGACAAATCCAGTGTCACCAATTGTTGTCTGTAGGCCATAGAACCAGAAAATCTGATGCAACATACTGTAGGCAAATAAAAAGTCATCGTCTAACCTCAACTGAATGTGTGTCTTACAGAAATGCAGTCAATTCATTCTGCCCCATTCAGTGTTAGCTCAGGTTCAGCGTTGTAGTTGTATCTCACTTTTGTTCTTTACCATTCAACAGCAGTATGTGTTATTAAACTACATGGCTAGGACTGATGCACACTGGATTTTGTGTTTACAACACAGAACAGAAGTTATTATTAAAGACATATTGCGGCGATTATAATAGCCTATGTGCATTGTTATCCCGATTGCATGTGAAAACCTGCTCACGGTGCGGAAGTATGCCACTCAGACACATTTTAATTGGCTCAGTCCTGAAAAAAAAAATTAGAGGGAACATTGGTTGGCGTAAAAAGTTTATAAATCAATTTACTGTATGGCCCCCCATGAATAGAATATCACAAAACTTGGCATCCATTTGGAAGGTGTCATAATGATCCGAGACCTCCAATTTTGTTTGACTTTTTTCAGAGGAGCCGGTGCCCTCTACATCCACGTCTGTGCGTCGGGCACCAAGGGTGTTGACCGATGAGGTACTAAAAAATCAGAAAGAGACATTGAAGGCTATTAGTGACATAAAATGCCAACTCGCAGTCATTTCTGACGTAGCCTACTTACAGAAATCAGAGTCTAATTTATTAAGTGTGGTCCGAAGTGTGCGTATATTTATGCACAACTCTAAGATTAAGTACAAATTCATAAATCCCACACCATGCGCAGGAATGATCGTACGCACCCTTTACGCACAGATCTGTGCTTAAAGTATAAGTCTGGAGTAAGTTTAAGCATAGCCCTGCTGCATGAGCCTTCTAACAGCAATATATTTTGCATGAAATTAAATAATTTCGAATAGCATAGACCTAACATGAACGCGAAACACTTCACATTGAGTCAATGTAACCTCAGATTTTACTTTCGGTTTCCAACAGTCAGGTCCCATTGATTCAGTGTAAAGTGCCTGTTTGCTTCTGCATTCGTGTTCTTTCTGTGCTGTACGAAATTATTTTGTTCCACTCGCTAACTAGCGCATTTAGCAAGCTCTTTCAACAGGGCTAAGCTTGAATTCACTCCAGTATTTTCCGTTAAGTACGGTTGATAAATGAGCCCCCTGGCTTTTTGCTGAGGGGTTAAAAGTGTTCTTGAGGCTAGGTGTGTGAGGAGTTACTACATATTGCCGCCAGCTAGCCGAGCTAGTTGGCATCCATGACACGCTTACTACCATGGATTATGGCTGCATTGCATTTGATGCTTTATTTTATATAAATTTTAAAAAACATGCAAAACATCTCACCTATATCCACATATTGATGCACTCATGCACTGTATTTTCTCTTGGATATCTCTCAATCAGTCAGGATCAGGATCAATTAGTAATAATAACAAATTTATTAAAACAATTAAAACAAACGCATGCTCAAAAATGTGCAAATGACTACCAAAAGAGGGGGCCTGAAATATGGACTCTAAAAGAATATGAAAAAAATACTTAACAAAAAAGACTCCGAAGAGAGAGTTCGGGTAACACATGCATAAAAAAAACATTGGTAAGATAAATTTTAGTCTTAGTGAGTGAACATATCGGGACAATCATTAACTCATTGACTGCCAGCCGTTTTCAGAATAGAGAGCTCCATACTGCCAGAGGTTTTGGAGAATTTTGACAGATTTTTAAAGAGCCACAGAATATTATGTGGTATGACTACATAAACACAGACTTCCACCAGAAAAAAAGTTCGTTTCTACCCCTTTCCATTGCTTAGAAATCAGCAGGCGAACATAAGCTACTTTCTCCAAAAACTCCTGTTTTTGACCAAAAAGGGGAGAAAATTAGCGTTTTGTTTGACAACAATAGTGTCTTGGATGCGCATATTTTTAGGTCTACTTGCTCGTCTAACATCAGGAAAATGTCCTTTGATAAGACCACAAAAACAACAGTAACAGGGGGCTGATCTCTGCAGACAGCAGTGTGTAGTATGCAGTACATGACAAATATCACAGGAGTAGTGTGGGGCTCAATTAACCTTGAGTCAGGTAGAACACCTGTGGCGAATTCAGCGGTCGTAACGTTTTGCCACAGTTCCCATTCATCCCTATGTGTGACGTATTAAACATTTTGTAACGTTATGTCATCTTGAAAAGGCCACTGTAGTCCATTAATTAATGCGGTTCTGGTCATGTTCATGCTTCTGCTGCTTGCATACCATGCTGCATACTGGGGAGCAGTATATGTGGCTCAGCCAGTCAAAGAGAGCGGCACCTGCAGCTAATTAATTAATTGTGGGAAGCAGTAGTGTGTGCTGCACTGTGTGCTGGGGCACAAGCAGCATGTAGCACATGTAGCATAGTAGTAGGCCATTTCGGAAATGGCCAAGGTAAACATGCAATAGAGATTACCAACGTGTCATCATCACACAATGCATTCTGGGTTTGCCACGGAATTAGACCCTAGCAACAATCTCTGACTAGACTCGCAAAATATATCAAAAAATTTAGAGTGAAAAAAAAATGTGATCGGGTGTATGAACCGGAGCTATGATGGGGCCGTAAAAAAGTTACAGCTTAACTAACCGCTATCTCCAGGGCAAGATGGCGCCGATTATGACGATTTTGACGTATCTTGGCAATCCCTATTACATGCTGTGACAGCGATAACCCAGTGATCAACATCCGGTTCGCAAATCTTACCTGACGTGGAACTGTGAGCTAGCTGGGAAGTGAAACAAGTCACAACTGTTATTTGCGTTTGCCCCAGGTTGATCTCCTCCATCTCCCACGATCGGAACACTACTCGAACTACTATGGCAGTGACACATAATCTGATCGAGTGTGAACTGCCTAAACTTCTCCTATTTACTTCCTACTACCTAAACTTCTCCTAGTCTACACTTTGCTAGCGGCGTATTTAGCCATGTCATTAGCTTTTTTCTCTACTTCTTCCTTAGTTTCTGGCTATACTAGAGATCCTATGCTCATCTCACATCCAAAGTGACACACTGCCACCCTCAGGATCAATTTGGAACTGCAATTTACGACGGAGAATTCTGATATTCACAGACAAGGTTCCCTAGGTCTTTCTGCAGCCCGTCCCATTAAAAAACGCAGTTGATGTCTAAAGACGTCATTGGCAGTGAACAGTTGTATTTCAGTTGACGTCTAAAGACGTCATTGGCAGTCAATGCTCATAACTATATAATTGTGAAAACTTATATTCTACATTTCCCAGAATACCTTGCTTATCCAAGTCTTCAAAATGGTTCTAAACATAAATCTAAACATTTTGTCTGGTGTATACTCTTGTGAAATAAATGATTTGATGGCCAGGGCTGGTTTGCTAATAATTCATAATTAAGTATTATTATACAACAATTAGGTCTGGTCGAACTATTTCTGAATTTCTGATTGGATGAGATGCATCAACCGAACCAAAAATCGTGATACGAATCAAACCGTAAATTTTGTGAACCGTCCCAGCCCTACTAAACAGAATAAAATACTATTTGGTGTCTTAAAACTTAGTAAGTTGGTAATGGAATTGTTGTATAAAAACAATATCACACTCCTGGTCTAGAGTTCTCAACGGGCCTGAAAATTAGAACCCGACCCGAGCCAGCCCGTGGCTTTCAAAGCCCGAGCGCGATGTAACCCGACACATCAATATGAATTATCTACCCGAACCCGGCCCGCGGCCCGATGCAATAATATACAGGTCGATTAGGCCTTTTGCATTTAGGCAAGAATTGTTTAATCCCCCTGCCGTCGTTTAGGTCACGGGGAGCAGTCGTTTATTAAAAGACATAAATCAGCTCTACTGGTCTGTCTGAGTAGCTTACATATCTATGGTAAATTATTTAATAACCAACTTAAGTGTGGAAACGTTTTTTTTTTATTTAATAAACGGTGATTTATAAATTCATAAAATTGTGGAAATAATCATCCGCATTGCGTTAGATTCGCGCGGTTTGTGAGAATTAAAATAGTGATTAATAAAATAGCCTAAGCTTCGCATTGTCATCAAAAGGGTGACTGATCTGAAACCACCACATTCGTTGGACAATAATTAGGCTATTAATAATAGGCTTAACTTGTTATTCAGAAGCCAGTTAGGTTTGTGGTTTGAGAATATTTTTGGAATCCTCAAATAGAGGCTTGGTCTGTTTTTTTAGTTTCGGGTGGTATTTAATTTTCTAAAATCATCTGTTTAAGCCAGTAATATTGTGTTGATTGCACACCATTTTCCCTTACAACTGAACCATCCAGTTGATAACTTGTCCATAACTTGCGCACACGCGAACACAATGGCAGGTGAAGAACAAGAATGAGAGACTTGCAGCATGATCTCTTCCTCAGACTGAAATTAAAATAATTATTTTCAGGAAGAGTATGTAGTTTTCAGTAGGCCTAAGCTTATGAATAACTTTCAGTGCATTAACTGTAAACATTTTAGCCATCTCCTTGCACATTAGGCAATGCAATGTATTGTATTGTATACCGACACTTGTGAAACAACGCATAATGTCCCAAGAATTATTTCACAGCAAGTAAAGTCGCCGTCAACCGTTAACCCTCCAGTCAGACTAGCTACAAATCCAAGCACCTCAGGTCGCTGAGGAGGCGTGACTCAGGGCTGTCATTCGTTGGTAGCATGTTGCTAACTTAGGTACTTGGTAGAAACTCGTACATCAACACACAGATATTTTTTGTGTATAAAACCAATATTTTCCGATGTCGTTAGTAACACTGATACCTCGATTTCAAAAATATGAAGTCATGAATCCCTAACTTTTTAGTTTGTGGCCAAGTTTGAGATCGTTGTCGTTAGCGCCGCCATATTGTAAGCGGGAGAAAGTTTCGTTCAGAGTACCTCGGCTTCACTTGCATTGGCTGTCGCCGAGTCGCATCGCTCCTCATTTGCATATAATAGCCTTGAAGTCTATTCTGGGCCCGCCCACCGGGCGATTTATCGCTGGTCGCTTGCTCTCATTGACAATGAATAGAAACCGGTCGCGTAGCCCGAGTCGCTCGTCGCTAGTCTGACTGGGGGGTAAGTCTAGCCTGTTCTAGTTCAAGTGATATGCCTGATTCAATCGTGAACAAAGATGGCATCTCCTCAAGGAAAGGAAATCTTCGAAGGGAATTTAATGCAGACGCATAGGCTACGTCTTGTTCCCTTCACCTGCCATTGTGCTCGCGTCAGGTCTGTCCCCGCTCATGCATTCACCTTGGCATGCAGCAGCCAGACTTTCGTTACGGTAGATAGATAGATGGATAGATAGGCCTAGGCTACTTTATTTATTGGGAAATTCACCACGATTCAGGGTAAACAGCAGTGATGATACCCGGCCCGAACCTGTGGGTCCCGTCGGGTTTGTCGGGCAGACCCGACCCGTTGAGAACTCTATCCTGGTCCTGATGTTGTTAGCAGTGTCCTCACTGTGTGTGCTTGCCTACTGCACTCAGCCAGTGGCTTTGTGCATACGGCCGAAACACACACAGTGATGATATCCTGCTAACGTTGCTCCCACTTGTGTGAATTTTGCTTAAATGTTATTGTCTGTAGTTCCATTTGGAAGGTAGGAATGTCACATTCTCACTGATATTTAATGAGAATGAATTTCTCTGAACTGCAATTCCTCTAATTCCACTTCCTGCAATTCAAATTCAATTCAACTTTCTGTTGGGTAGAGTCAATTCAAATTCAAATGAATTCGTTGAATTGAATCAAATTCAGAATTTTGTACAAGCCTGGAAGATACCAAGACATTCAACTAATGAAAAAGTTGATATGCCTTTATTTTATGAGCACAGTTCAACTCTCATTCTGAGACAGAGAGAAAAGAAAATGTTTGGCTGTGAACGTCAAATATTCACTTTTGTTATTTAGTAATGCTAACTGTAGCATTTTATTCATATTTCTGCTTCCTTTCCCATTCAGGATAACATTAATTTTAGAAAGGTCTTGATTTGGACTCGGACCTTAATTTACATTGGGGGCAATCGGCTCAACACCCCCACCCTTATTTAGAGCTGGTGGTGGATATGGAGGAAGGGACGTCAGTGACGTCACACATCTGGGCTGTGACATTTGCCTCAGACCCAGTCGAGATTGCTGTGCTTTACCAAGTGATTGGAGATATTCCTCGTCTCTATTATTTCTTTCTGGACGGTCGCATACATAGGGCAAGCAGTTTCCTCTCAAGCATTAATGGTGGTATGCCCATTGGCAACTTACACATGCGCTCCTATGAGTCAGCGAAGGAAACAATATTGCTGTGGAACGAAACCACTGTTTGGACGAGCTTCTATGATGAAACTGATATTGGGACTTTGACCATCGATGGCAGGTCTGACCTTGCTTTCGACACCACAATACACGAAGTAATTGTTGGTGAGTCTGTTTTTAAATACCCTGCTATCTTGATGTGATTATTGCTGTAAAATATGCATAGAATTTAATTAAATATAAGATTAAGTTAAATTGTTGATTGTCATACTAGAACAGAAGGAACTAGTAAGTCAGTCTTTAATTACAGTAAGTCAAAAGATTTCTATGGGCTTATTTCACACCTGAACATTCTGACATTCCATGGTAGTAAACTCAACATTCTATCATTGAAATGCATTGAATTTATCCCTTTTTGACTTGGGAAAAAAATGGAAACATGTCTACACATTTAAAACATGTTTAAATTCACTTTCTTTCAAATGATTTATATATCAATAAATAGAAGATTTTAGAATATTCATGCACAAAAATGTAAAACCACTTTTATCTATGCGGGATTTGTGAGCAGTAAAGGTGCCGGCTCCCCAAAACTGCAGAAGTGAACACCAGCCCCATTGCCTTCTCACATAGTAGCTTTTGCCAAATATTACGGGGACGCCAGACGCAGGGGTACAAACAAACAATTCACTTGTTAGTCTAGGGCAGAGGTCTTCAACAGAAGGGTCGGGACCCCTAGGGGGTCCGCGGAGGTAGGCTACTACAGGGGGTCCGCCAAATTATTATATCTGAAGTATTTTTTTGTGATATTCCACTCAATTAGCTTAAAGTATGAAGTCTGGAGTAAGTTTAAGCATAGCCCTGCTGCATGAGCCTTCTAACAGCAATATATTTAGCATGAAATGAAAGAATTTCAAACAGCATAGACCTAACACGAACGCAAAACACTTTACAGTGAGTCAATGTAACCTCAGGTCTTGCTTTCAACAGCCAGGTCCACTAATTCAGTGTAAAAGCCTGTTAGCTTTTGTGTGTAGGGTAAATGGTTTAAACAAAACATAAAGCGACATAGTAGGGAAGTCATCAACAAAAAGGGCTAAATCGTCACGCGGTGGATAGAAGCACCAAATTGGTATACTCTTTAGGATGTATCGCATCATTTCAGAGGTGCCAAATTTAAGTCCATTTAGGTCCTTTATAGTGAAAATCCAAGATGGCCGCCAAACACAACCTAATATTATTATAATGTTACATAGCTTGGACATTATGACTTATTTTGTCATTAAATCTTTTTAAACAGAGGCGTAGGCAGGCTAGACCAAGCCAGGATAGAGCCCCAGGAAGACGGTGGCCTACGGCATAGCAGAGTAGGCTTCAGGATGAGTTGGGAAAAAATCATTAAAATCCTATGTTGGAAATGTAAGTAGTTGTACTACTATAACACAGAAACAAATCAACCACGCATTTTGCGTGGGCTACTCGCCTACTCAACGTTGCACTATTGCAATGTGTAATAAGTTGATTTGAAGCTCATTTTAAAAAAATCTAGCTGCGTGATTTCTTAGGTAGGCTAGCGATGTCGGAAAACCAAGCTCTGCATGCGTAAAGACAGCTAGCGAGGGAACATTTCATGAAAGTTAGGCTGATTTAATGTTAGGTGAAGAGAACAACGTAAACGCGGCCGACATGGCCCACATGTGCAGAGAACATCTGCACATTTAGGCTACTGCAGTTCACCAAGCGTCTCAAAACTGCTTAAAAGCCAATGGTAGCTGATGCCCGATTGTTAACTACCAGTAATATAAACACTAGCGCTAGTTACGGTATTGGCAATTATTTTAGCAGTTCTGATAATGCCCAGCTAAGATATTTAGAGGAATTAAGAGAGCACACGCACTGTCACTCCATATCGTTCTCTCCATCTGATGCGCGTGCATGGGTGCCGAGAGACACACACACGCACACATGCTCTCAGCCTGCCTCTGTCTCCCCTTCCTGCATGTATGGCAATACTGAATTCTTACATGATTTATTTAAGTATGTAAGCCTACAATCCTTTTTACTTTTTTCAAAACCTAAAAATAAGGACATAGCCTTCATTTCTTTATTTCTTAAATTATTTTTTCATTCATATGATATGTATGGACATATTTCACAAATAAGTTAACATGGACTTGCACTTATTGAGTTTAGATGCCAGGAAGCCAAAGGTTTTGAATGCTGGTCCAACTGAAGTTTTGGATTAAAAGAGATGGGATAAAAGTAACCTTTTTTGTCAGGAATAATAGCCAATGGCTTTGTAATTTTATGTGGCCTTCTATGATGCATAACATACTGTTGGTATTGCTGTTTAAAACACAAAATTAAGTTTTACCCGATTCTAACCTGCTGATTACTAAAGAACGGAAAGGGGTAGAAAGAAACTTTTTGTCTGGTGAAAGAAGAGTGTGCTTTTTCTTTTGGTATCTTTGATGTTTCTGTAGTAATAGCACATAATATTCTGTGGCTCTTGAAAAATCAGTCCAAATTTACCAAAAGCTCTGGCAGTATGGAGCTCTATTCTGAAAATGGCTGGCAGTCAATGAATTAAGTACTATACACATATTATGAATGCCTTTGGCAGAATTCAAATGAATCAATTTAATCTAGATTAATCTACATTAATTCCAAATTTAGAGTGAGATTAATCCAGATTTAAAAAAATAATCTATGCCCACCACTAAATTCAATGCATTTCAATGATAGAATATTTGGTTTACTACCATGGAATAGTTTTAGAATCTCAGAATGTTGAGGTGTGAAATAAGCCCATACAGCATATTTATTCATAAAAAAACTGGACAGTCATTAAATAATTGCAACAGAAAACTTTTAATGTTTAAATTAATAAACAAATTTCTTGTTTACCTAGATAAACATTGGAACCTTCTGGTAAAATTGCAAAACAACTTCCTGTACTTCACCAAGTATGGCAATTCCAAGATGGTGCCTATGCACTCATGGATTTTGGAGACATCACAGTCCTCTATCTATTTGAATGACAACATCATAAAGTTTATATCAGTGAATCCAATAAGCCATGACATTGAAATAATCGTCTACCCTCTGAATGTAGAAAAGCTTAGTGCCATGAGATACACAGATCACGATTGTCCATATGTGACATTTACACACAGTATGAACAAGCACAGCTATTACATGGACAAAGGGCAGGAGGAAGTCTTCTGGGCAGAGGTGATCTACCCTGAGGGGAAAGGCGTTTATGTAAACATGCTGAAGAGCCATCCAGAACTATTGGATTTTCACATGTCCAGTGACTTTGAGTTTGTCCACAGTATTTTCACAGTGAATGTGGTGAGTATCACACTGTTAACTTAAAAGGGAGCCCCAGCACATTTGGACCTATACTCAAGTGCTAAAGGTTGTTGAATACTGTCAGTAAATGGGTGCTACCCGGGTGGAGAGATGGAGGTTGCCACAAGCCTGGCAACACGCAACACAATGTGAGCAAATTTCTAATGTCAAGGTAAAAATAATAACAATAATGTATTGCCACTGTAGAGGCTACACACCATTTTTTAACCCCTCCTGCAACATATCCACTCCCGCGGCGTCTTAAAAAGTCAACTGAATATGTTTCTGAAAGAGTTTTTTGAAAATACCTTACAGATTAGAAATGATTGCCTCTCTTTTACTCCTCTGCTTCAGAACAAGCTGTTTCTCCTAGGAATTCCTTGATGCTAATTAGCTGCTGCTGTGCACACCCAATAGATACAGACGACAGGTACGGTTAACGCCCCCTAAATGCGAGGGTGGAGTCAGAGTGGGGGATAACAGAGGCCAATTTAACATTATGGTGAATGTTTGCCTGCTTGGGTTTAGACTAAGAAAAATTTTCCCATGGTTTGTTTATTGCAGTAACACTGACAGAAATGTCATGAGCTGTCTCTGCTCCTGTCATAACTGAAGCAACTTTCAATCACAAGTCTGATTAGCTCAGTTTAGCAAGCTAAAGTTAGCTACATTTACTATGGTGATGAATGAAGTTGGCTAGTTAGCAAGCTAATGAAGCTAACAAGCTTCAACTAAATTGTCCTCAGTATCGCGTTTGGAGGGGTGTCAAGTTCAGAATTCACATTGGACCATCTGGACATCATTACTACCTTAAGGCATTGCCCTCAAAAATGTGCCCAGGTCCTTGTAGATGGTGCTCAGTGTAACGTCTAGCTTAGCATCTCATTGACTTCCACACTGTGTGACCCTGCTTCTTCCCCCATGAGGGACTATTTTTCTCTACTTCCCCCACGGCGGAGCTATATTTGTGGGCGTGGTCAGACTTGCTGTCTGTATCTATTCCGGAAATGGGGGCGTGCACCATTTTACTAGGATCCTGCAGCCAACACATTGAGGTTTTCTTGTATGACAGGCCACCACTAATAAGTCAGTTATCCATTTTTCATTATACAACATTATTGTTGCAAAGTGAATGCCAACTTGTCTCTTTTTTCTCCGCAATTATCCCTTCTCATTGTTCTCAGCTGCTAAGTGGCTGACAATTTGTGTATGCATGTGCAATTTATATCTTCTTAAGCTGCAACTTGCTACACTTTGTGTTTAGGGTTGCAATATATGTTGGAAACTGGAATAAACAGGTAATTTTTGAAACTGAACACTTCAAGTAAAATTATATCATTGTGTTATTCTGGCAAAAACAATCAGATTCTAGTCAAATGAAGTTGAATATCTATTACTCACATACCTGCAAACTTGTCACCTTTCGGCGAAATTCGCCGTTTTGAAATCAAAAATTGGGGTGAGTGACGGCCGACCAACCAAGCTGTCAACCAACCAACCATGTTATTATAGTTGTAGAATGAGCGAGGAGCACGGACACCATCATAATCAATGACAGAGAGCGTGTTTTTTTTTTCCACTGCATTGGTCCAGTCTGGAGGCAGACAGGCGCATGGTAACAACGCGCCAGAGCAGCCATGGAATCATCTAACATACAGTATTTCCATTTGCAGTGCTGCCATCAAAACGTAGCAAAATGACACAATTTAGCATTATTTTAAGAGAGAAACAAAGACGGAAACACATCGTTTTGATGCTATTATGATAGACGGTGGCTTTGCGAACGTCGCTGTACAGTTAAATTGCCGCTTTAATCAGCCAAATATGAGCTGTCATCGGTATCGTTACCCCGTGGTCACACGGGCGATAAAACCACTGTTGTTGGGCGACTAGTTCCCTTTCATTTTCAATGACGGTAGGCAACGGGCGATTAGTACAGGCAACCGAGCAACAGATCGCCTGGTGGGCGGGGAAAAAATGGAAATGCAGGCTATTTTCTGCAAAAGTTGGGCGATTTAACAAGGCGATTTTTCATAAACGCCAATCAGAGTGAAGCCATGCGTGACGGCATACTTTCAAAAAGAATTTTGATCGGACGCTTGTCATGGCGGAGCTAACTCCAAAATGGCATTTATCTGTAACAAACTAAGAAGTTAAGGATTTATGACTTGATATTTTGTAAAACGAAGTGGCAAATGAGGTAAGATAAATCTGAAAACATGGGTTTTGTAACACAAAATTTTGTAATGTGATATACGTTGTCGCTACCAGACGCATATTTTAGTGTTTGCTGGTAGCAACGAACTTCATACGAGTCACGCCTCCTTGGCAACTGAGTTGCTTGTTCAAATTGCCCAATTGCCCTCCTGTGTGACCACAGGGTTAGGCTACGCTTGTATAGGCAACGACTGGTTTAACTCTGCAGCTGCGTTTCTAGTGGACTCCGTTATACAGAGGGTAGAAAACTTTTTCAAAAGCCTGCGCACCAGCCTCACAGAGTTTTCACTCTTCAAATGGTTCACGTGTACCTTCCCTGGCTGGCTTGGTCACTTAGCCTAAATGGAATTATTTTATTAACTTAGAAACCTAGACGTAGGCTACTCTGTACATTTTATGTGATAGACTGGCCTGTCAGGCTATTATTTTAGGAGGAGGAGCTCAATATGGAAGCCCATTTCCTATTTTCTGAAAGTCTAGTTTTGCAAGCAGGATGCACCCTATCGCAGCCAGCTGTCAGTTCTACCTGATAGGTGGGAATATGTTGTAGGGGGTAGGGTCCCGCAAAAATCCCAATCTGTTGCATACATAATTTGGGACAATTCTAAATGGATGGTGTATGCAAACTGTTTCTAACTGTGGTTAATTAGTTAGTTTAACAATAACAAAATAAAGCCCTTCGGTCGATCGCTTACATAACTGGTAGAACCAATAATTCCGAACGCAAAACTGCCCTGGGTCTGAACATGTCACTTTGCTCCACAACAAACACAGACCACAAGCAGGCTAGGATTTTTAGATTTTTTAGATTTTTAGATTTTTTTTTACATTATAATGATTTAACGGAGCTGTGTGTAGGATTGTGGCCAAAATTGGTACTACAATAATTTTCAAAATATTTTGTTGCTTTCAGCAGTCTCCATCTTTCAAAAGCATCTCCTATATCAGGGGTACTCAACTACAAACTGAAAAGGTCCACTCACCAAATTTCAACTGTTTCCAGGGTCCGAGGCTTATTTTTTGGGTAATGTCACTTTAAACTGGGTTCCCTTATATAGAGCGATCGCTATTTCGTTCATACATTCCTTCACAACTTCGGCGTCAGTGAATGTTTTTTAGTGCTTGCCTAAGACCCATGCCACTTGCAGTGGCGCTTCAGTTGTGTGCTCTTGCTGGGTTGCTGACCAATCACAGTTCGCGACGCTTGATATGATTCTTGCATTTGATTTATTTTTCTGGTTCTCACCTCTCTATTTTGGGGATATTTCTTTTCGAAGTGCCCATGCTTTGTTTCCACTTTTGATGACTGCAACCATCTCATTGAAGATTAGACAGATTGGTTTAGTGCTCCCTGCAGGCAGCCCAAACGCATATTTGTCTGTCCACTCCGCCTTAAACTGTTTTGAGATTGTGGGAAAATATGTAGGCTACAACTAGAAATAACATGACAAATGACAATTACTACTACTACTACTAATAATAATCTTTATTAAAGACAGCTTTGGTCTCGGTCCAGATGACATCGCGTTTGGGTCCGCATCCGGACCCAGGTCCGCCAGTTGAGTACCCCTGTCCTATACATATCCTTGTTTTATTTCTGACCTTGTCATGGCATTTTTTGGAAGCATAATGAGGCTTTGACAATGACAACAACACGAATACCACTTGAAATGACAACATAAACACTACTTGTGGGCTGCAACTTAGCTTTTCAAATGCCAATATTCTGGCTGGACTACAACTTTCAGTTATATCAGTGTTTAAAATTAACATGATTCCTTCATGTCTAGTGACATATCAGGGCTGTTTAATCTTATTTGAAGTACATTTCTTACACACAGCTCCAGTGAAACATTATTCTTAAAGGAATAGGCTAGTGAATTATGCCATGTTCCTATAAGTAGCCTAGGCTATAAGAAAACTAGCCTTTTTTAAAAAAAAAAAAATAAAAATAATAATAATAATAATTTTTGTTTTTTTATTCAGGTATACAGTTATGTGCATAATAATAGCAGTCTCTGTGAATAAATTGTCCTTATTTAAAGAAGGAAGGCAGCTAATGTTGTTCCTGGGCAAGCAACAAATTTGATGTCATGAAGTGGCCAGCTCAATCCCCGAACCTCAATCCAATTGAAAATGTGTGACCTCAAAAGTTGTTTTTGATGTAAAACCCAAGAATGCAGAAGATTTGCGGTAGTGATCCTTTTTTAAAGTCATATTCAGTGCATGCTGTTTGTAGTGCCTTTTTATCTATGGAAATTAATGATGTCAGAAACATGGAACTTTTTCTCGGTTGTTTTAAACAAACTGCTATAATTTTGCACATAACTGTACATTAGGGTGCATCAAATTAACCAATTCTTGAATTTTAATATGGCTGGGTGATAAAAGTGTTCCAATACCGGTAAAAACAACACATGCAAAATATTTTTCCAATACATGATGGTTTAGGGGTGGTGTCACCGGCCCTCTGTTATTTTGTTAGCGTACTTAAGTACTAAAATACAGTGTACTTTACTGGAGTATTTTTTTTTCTCCTACTTCCACTTTTACTTCACTACATAATGTTGATGAATTTAATACTTTTACTCCAATACATTCTTCATGTGGTGAATCGTTACTTTTTAAATTTTTTTTACAAATCGTACCACATCCAATGGTATCAATGCCAGACTGGTAGAAAGCTCTGTCATCAGGTTTTCATTATCATTATTGGGCGATTCAAGCGATCAAGCATTATATAAAGAGACCTCATGCTTCCCTTTAGCCTTTGGCAATGCTGCATGCATTCAATTGAGAACGCTTACCGTAAGTCAGTCCACTGCTCCATTTCGAAATGGAAGACAATTCAGAAACACCAAGTTCCATCAAGGCGAGGGTGATGACAGTCACGACCCCTGGCCCTACTTGTTTTCCTTTGTTTGCCAAAAAGACAATTCAAATGCGGTAATCGCGCGTTAAAAAAATTTACGGCATTTAAATGGGTTTGCGTTAACGCCGTTATCAACGCGTTTAACTGACAGCACTCATAGAAAATGCATACCAACCCCCATTGTCTTTATCATCATAATTATGAAAGAGGCAATGGATAGCCTGATGAAAATACACAGCCCAGTGTCACTACATCCCCCATAATCCAA
Source organism: Sardinella longiceps (assembly GCA_027497455.2). Taxonomy (NCBI): domain Eukaryota; kingdom Metazoa; phylum Chordata; class Actinopteri; order Clupeiformes; family Clupeidae; genus Sardinella; species Sardinella longiceps. Next base: position 49,113 of record JAODXP020000076.1, on the reverse strand, counting down.
AGCACTCAAAAGAGGTCTGAGACCTCCAGAAGAACTATATGTGAACAGAAAGAAAACTGAGGCCTCATTAAAGCTGAAGCAGACCAGAAAGAGGTCAAGTCCTCTTTGATAATGTGAACACAAACAGAACTGAGTTCCTTTTGTTTGGGTTCCCTTTTTATAGTCCATTTTTATTAGAGGACTGAGTTTGGTTCACTTGAAAGTGTGAAAACACCCTTAAGCATGGGCTATTTAATTTGGCCATAACAGTATTATTTAATGAGCAACTACACAAGATTAGTGTTAATAAATTCTAAAAACTTATATTTATATGTACGATTTCACCAATTCTTGCTGCACACATTTCTAATCAGTCAGTGGCACACCTAGCTAAGGCTGTCACCTTGCAGTCACCTTGTTTTACCTGTTTTGTCAGTCCAAGTTCAAATCCAGCAGGGAGTGCTATAATGACAGCTTGATTTTAAATTAGGAATCGTAATATAATTATTTAATTGCATCAAAGTTATAATTTGAAACTTCTGCGAGTCAAGAAGACCACTTGTTTTGACAACATGCATGCTTAGGCTACATTTTAAAACCTCAAACTGAGGTTAGTCAAACTGTGATAAATAATTCACACTGTAAGTGGGAGTCATGCGTCAAATGGTGTCACGTCAGCAGTATTTCTCCCCAGAATAGACGAAGAAGACATCACGTGACCATATAACTAAGCTTCTCTGGCTTTAACTTACACCTTGGAGTGTCAGTGACAACTAACAAGTTTAACTAACAAGGTACTATGCTTAGTCTGGACTATGCTTTTGGGAGACACCAGTGACAAACTAAGGCCCAATCTCAATTCACCCCTTGGCCCTACCCCTTACCCCTACCCCTCCGTTTTGCACGTTCACGTGTAGGGGTAGGGCTATCCCAATACTCGTTAAGGCAGAGGGGTAGGGGTAAGGGGGAGGGCTATGTAGCCCTCGAAACGTAGGGGTACGGACAGGCAGACTCCGTTTGGAGGGGTACGAGATATTTCCCAGAATACAACGAGATTACCTGGCAACGCGAAACATTTTACAATGGCGGCGCCCGACAAGAGAAGAACACAAATGTAAGTAGCATTTTTTTTGCCATAATTTAACTGTTTTAACCGTTTTAGATTGTGATAACTGATGTATTGTGTGAGGTTACTATGGTGGCAATGTGTAGTTGTTTCTGATATAAACGCCGTATGGGGAAAATCGCTGTTATTTACGTTGGAGTAATCAGTCAATGCACGTGAAAATGCCGTGTTGTCCCTTTTGAAATTGTATTTATTTGTATTTTTCTATAATGGATAGAAGTGCATGCTATAATGTCATGTCGTGTCTTGTTCCCCCAGAACAATGCTGAGCCCAGCAACTCCGATGTGCCATGCACCTTCCTTGTTCCTGCTCCTGCTCCGGTCACCTCACCATCTCGTTCTTGATGATTGCACTGTTGCCCGTTTATGTTCATATTGTTAATTGACTGCACTGTTATTTGCACTATTTCTGAAAATAAGCTGCTTTACGAGTCTGTAATGTGAGTAATGTAATAAAATAAATTAGCCTAAGGACAAAAGGTTTATGAGCATGATTAACGTTATCACATCAACATCATATGAACGACAGGAACGGATATTGGTATGAAGAGATTTATTATACAAGGGATAAGAAAAAAATGGGGGTACATTCACAAACAAAACATCTTAACAGATCATTTTAAAATATGTCAGGCATGTTTAGGCATCTTAGAACAGGCATGTTGTGGTCCAGTCGGCAATAATTTGTAGGATGACCCGGCGTCTGCTGGAAAGAAAAAACATGGAAAGATCAGGCTTTGATCCTCTCAAACCAACACATCGATGGCACACACAATGCAGTGCATTTATTTACCTCATCAAATCTGAACCTGGTACAAAGAAAACCGCTTCAAAAACGCATGAGCTGCATGTTTATCACAAACGGAACAAGGCGAGTAACGTTAACAAAGGCTACGCGTTAACGTTAGCTTATGCTTTCAGATAGGTTAGCCAGGTTACGATACTACTCCAATCAATAAATCAGCAAATCCAACGACAAAAGCAAATTGTTTCTATATTACACGATATCACAAATGTACAGTTACAAGCAGTTTCAAACACACACACACACATTATGATATCCACACACGCTTTACATGCGTTATTTGCATTAATCTACATACCGTAAGAAGCTCCAGCAATCCCAGATGTCGAAGACGCCTTCGCTTGATGGTATTCCTTCTATTCGATTCAAATATCTGTAAAAATACCCGAATCGCCCAGGACAGCGCTACAATACGGCAGCAGGCATGTTTGTTTATTTCTGGCTGATGAAGCTGTCGCTTTTGGTTACGTTACCAACTGACGGCGAGGACCTATGACGTACGTGACTGTGAAGTGTTATCCCAATTCATAGGGGTACAGTTTCAAGCCCTACCCCTTACAGCTCCGTTTGAAAGGCCGAGGGGTAGGGGTAAGGGGTAGGGGTAGGGGTAGAAAAATAGAATTGAGATTGGGCCTAACTATGTTTTGACTAACTACGTTATCAATTAAATAGTCAACCAGAGATCTGAAAGCTTTCATGCTGAAAGTGCTGTGACCTCTACAGAAGAAGAAAAAACACCTGTTGCTTTGATGTTTGAAAAAGGCCCACATTGCTTTGCTTGGTGCACTCAATGTAGCCAACATATATCCACCCAGGTTGAGAGAATACTGTTGTCTGTTGTCAGAAAATGAACAAATTCAGTGCAGCCTTCAGTGGAAAATATATCCAACTGTGCTGGTGTTCCCCTCTACAATTTGTGCAATTACGTTGTGATGAATACAAGTAGACATTGGAGTAATTTAGGTACAATTGCCTCTTGAAATCAAACATCAATGACCCCATGTAAAGACTTTAAATATACTTAAAATAATGTGGTGTTATATTTCTTGTTCAGACCATCAGCGCGAAGCATTCAAAGGACTACACAGAGAACTATGATGAACTGATGTGAGTGCTTCCTTGTGTTTGATCTTTACAGTTTTATACAAAGACTGTTAGTGACTGTTCCCTCCAAAATATCTCTGCATGCTTTCACTGTATAATTCATTACATTCTTAAGGCCGCGACCACATCAAAGGTGGATTTTCAGGTGGAGGCGGATTTTTTCTGTTGTTTCTTAAAGGAGAGTGCCAGAGTGAGTTCAAGCATAGCGAAAAGAGCTTGCTAAATGCGCTAGTTTGCGAATGGAACAAAATAATTTGGTACAGCACAGAACGAACGCGAAGGCAGAAGCGAACAGGCGTTTTACACTGAATCAATGGGACCTGGCTGTTGGAAACCGAAAGTAAGATCTGAGGTTACATTGACTCAATGTAAAGGGTTTTGCGTTCCCGTTCTTTCATTTCATGCGAAATATATTGCTGCTAGAAGGCTCGTGCAGCAGGACTATGCTTAAACTTGCTCCGGTATATTGCTTTAATGACAAGGAGCATATTCCACGCTGATTTTCCGCTCAAGGCCAGACCCTCCAGGATTTCGCGATGTTGCGATTTGCAAATTCAATGCAACTTCAACCAATCCCCGCCACTTCATCGCGGCCATGCAATTTTGAGGAATCACCGCACCTTTCCCGCAACTTCCTGGAAGGTTTCTCGAAATATCACCAATCACTCGTGAGTGAAAGATCAAGGGGTGCAGAGCTTTTCCTGCTCCTTGTTTCGCGGTGCAAATATTAGGCCTACTGTGCAAAACAGCTGCTAATCACAATATTCTTGATCATTTAGGCAATTGCCATTTACGTAACGTTTATGTTATGAGGCAAGTGTTACCTTAAATTACGCATAGGACTGAATGAGCTCTCTTCCGTTGCGCGCGTCTCTCTTTCTCTCCCTCCATGTGTGCGCGCGTGTGGGTATTCCAAAATCACAAGTTGTCTAAATGACGAATTCAAGCGGAGTTGAAAGTTATTGCTAATGTAGGCTACATTAGAAGAATCTCCACGAAGATCTCCACGAAGAATTCGACAAAATTGATTTTCACTGACCCCCCTTGGTCACAGGACACTAAACGCACATTAAGTTGCTTCCCATTCTTTAGATCTATCAGAATTCAGAACAGTCATTTTTTTTTCAGTTTATGTAAGCTAGCCTGCATCTTTTCCATGTTTTAAGATATCAAATCCTGTTTTGGCTTGTATGAAGTACAAAGCTTATTAGATGGCTTTTATATTTTTGCATTAAAATTAAGCTGTTTTCTTTCTTTCAGCCAAGTAATTACCACAAAAGTTATTTATTGTATAACAAACAGTACAACTCATGGCTTGCTTCTTGCTGTGGAACTACTTCACTTGTAGCTTCTAAATATATAAAGAGTGCTAGCTCCTTGGCAATGGCTTCACATTAGGTATACCACAGTTTTACTAGGCTAATGCTTAAATACAGTCTACTCAGTGCAATCAATCAAGCCCAATATGATTAAGGTTATGGTGATGAGTATGATGAAGCAGAGGATGACATGCAACAACCACTCCCTCCTTCTTTGCTTTAAAGCAGCACTTTCATCACTATTTCAGATATATTTTTAATATAATATTTTGTTCTGGTTTACAGATGAACTTGGATGGCATGTAGTCATATAAAGGATTGATAACTAAAACCATAATTGCCATCAGCCATCCATAATGTGCATTCTGTAGTTCTAGATGGTAAACAACCTCAAAATAAGAAAGCCTATAGTTGCAATATGGCATTGTTCACTGCATAGCTACTGTATAACCACCTACCATCATCAAACACATCCAAATGTGCTGCTTTAAAAAAAAAAAAAAAAAAACGCAACTTTCCGCGACTTTTTCTGGCCCCCGCAATTTTCTCGCAATAAAATGCCTCAAATCAGTGCGTCTTCTGCCGCAACTTTTCAGAAAACCTGCCGCGAAATCAAGCATTTCTGATCGCAACAATCACAAAAAAGGCCCGCAAAATCCTGGGGGGACTGCAAGGCGGAACACAGATTTTTCGCCTGTATGCTGCAGGCGGAGAGGAGAAAAATATTCAACTCAGCGCGGAAAATACACGGACTTGTCACTTTCGTGATTCTTTTCATTCTCGACATAGAAAATGCAGCATATTAAAACCTTTGTCATGCATAAAAGTTCTAGTGAGAAATTGTATCTTTACTTTCATAATCTTCATCCATTCAGTCAATAAGATCTTATTGGTGAAATCAGGGCTATGATAAGCTAAATGAACCTGTGGTGGCCTTAGCAACGGCAAACAAAATCCGCTTCTAAAAAAATATCAGCTCTTGTTATTTTCAACTTTTGTCTTCACCACCTTGCGGATTACATGCAGAAATCCACGGATAAAAAGTCAAAATGAGATGGAAACGTTAAAAAATTATGAGATGAAAAAGTCAAAATTTTGAGATAGAAAGTCAAAATTATGAGATATGAAAGTCAAAATTCTGACATACGAAGAACACATGCTCTAACTACTGCCATGGCAACAAAACTTAACTGATAAAGGAAGTCCTAGGAAGTGCTGCCAAACGACATGGGAATTTAACAGTGATAATTTCATTTAGGCAACACTTGAAATACAGCTGCTGTTCAATGAATGCTGCCACCACAGCCATGTTGGTACTCTTGAGAGGTTTGGCAGCCACTTACTCTACGGTTTAGCCAATCAGCACACAGTTTAGAGCGATGTCTCAAAATGTTGTAGTCCTACAGGATAGGGATCCGTTTGTTATTCTCTCCCCCACTTTCGAATTACATTCACTAAAGTGGTACATGACATTAGCATCCATGATCTTGAGGATTTATTGCCACTACGATGTCAAAATAGATCAGAACTTGCGAGAGATCTGTTAATACTGAAAGCGAAAGTTGTAGGCTTGAGAGCCAGGCAAGGGAATACGTCATATCCAAACGGAAACCTATTTCAATTGCGTTGGGCCAGACTGTATAACATAGTTAACAGTCGCTTTCGCCCAGGCTAATGGTTGACCCACCTCCCTCAAATTCCTTGTTTTTAGGGCTGCAACTAACGACTATTTTGGTAGTCGACTAATCTTTAGATCAATTTCTCGATTAGTCACCGATTATTCTTTTAGTTTTTAGTAGAGTTAAATATTGTTTTGATTTTATTCGAAATCACCCTAAAGAGTACTTAAATCAGGGGGAAAAGCCAAAAACAATTATTATTATTAGGGGTCCAAGCAGCGAAGCTGCGCGGAACCCTATTGTTTCTGTTCCGTTTTTTTATTATTATTATTTTTCTCCGCTAAAAGTCATGCTGGAGCCTAAACCATAAGTCCCAGGAACATGAAACTTTAGGGTCTGGTCCCAAATTGCCCCCACTACTCAGATACCCATTCCTGAGGTACTGCATCCATAGGTGGCGCTATAATAAAGCAATTTCCATTTCAACCCATATCTCAAGATCACATTGACCTAGACTCCAAATTCTTAGATCACATTAATCTCTACATCCAATCGCATCCTTTCTCAAATACCATTAATGTCAAAAAATATTAAGTTTTTTCACAAATTCACTGAAAAGCCAAAGTGAAAGTAAACTATCACAGGCCTCAAAATTGGTCATATCATGATCAAAATTTATACAGATCATCTTCAGACCAAGCCTCATAAATATTATCAAATGAAATTTTCATATGCCGATCCATATTAATATTATAGTGCAATAAAGTTAGACCACCTTGATCAACACTCCTAGGAGTTTTTTTTAAGCCTTAGGGGAAGGCCCAGGAGAATTTTTTAGGCCTGGGGGGAGGGCTGAGGAAAATATTTTTTCCCTGATCCATGATATTTTTTTCCCCTGCTCAATAATCCGTTTTCGATATTTTAAAAGGTTAGCCCATCGTCCCTTTATAATAGTCTAAGATTAGGCTACATCCAGAGGTTTTGGACCGGGGCTATCTGAGCCACATAGGCTATATGCTGAGTCTACTGGTGGAGAATGAAAGTTGTGGGAAAGCCTGTCACTCACATAGTTTAGGACTTTTGTCGTCTTTGTATATATTTTCTATTTGTTGAGGACTGTAGGCCTACATGCTACTTAAGACAACCTGCGGAGTTTCGCACCACCTCTCTGTTGGCTGCGTTATGCAGAGAGCAGAATTGGATAGCCTATATGAGATTGGACAGTTGAATTAGGCTATATCCTATTTATTTGTAATCCTTTGTTCACAAACCACCATAGGCTATTGTAGTGGTCTGCAAGTAAGCAAGTAGTAAAGTTTAGAATATCCAATAATGAATAATAAGGGTGATATTTTTTTCATTATGGAAATACGCATAGCATAGCCTACGCAAAGGCAACCAAAATAAATAAATAAATAAATAAATAAATAAATAAATAAAAGTCCATTTAGGCCTAATTGCTTTATAAATTCAGGCGCAGCCTGTGTTGCTGCATGAAACAGCAGTGAAGACAATTGGGACTGTTAACGCGATAAGATAACTAACAATGCACTTTACTACAATGTAAATAAAGTTAAGTTTAGTTTAATCTTAATTTTTTTATCCATTTGAATAGGCCCTATGCTACAAATTCAGTTTTTTGGCTTTCAATAATGACAGGCGGACCTTCTTTGGCTTTCTCATGGCAAGACTGCCTCATGTCAGAATGGCGATATGTTGAAAAAGCATGAAAAAGCAAAAAACATGCTGCCACTCCGACTAAGAAAAGAAATGTTGGAGTGCAGGGACGTAGGCCTATGCTATAACTGGAAATACCAACACTCAGACAATTAGACGTCAATGTCGGAATGGTGGCATGTGCCTAGGCAGAACTTTTGCAAGATGATCACACAACTCAACAGGCATAGCCTACCGATGTGTGTTCAAGCAATCTTTATTATTTTTAGGTAGAAAAGGCCCACTCTGATATTATTCTTAACCACACATAAAACGACATGTTTTCCCCTTTTCTGAAGCATCTACCTACAAGTCGTAGTAGGCTATTGTAGAGATCAGCGCTGCGTGTGTAGGCTACCCGTGTATGTGTGCTTATGACATTTGCTGGCCGTTTTAACCTTAAACGTCATTTTTCGACCAGTTTTATTTGATTCATGTAGGGGGGAGGGCCTAGGAGAATTTTTTTGAGCCGGGGGGAGGCCCCTGGAAAAAAAAAAATTTGACCAGGGGGGAGGGCCAGGCAAAACATTTTTAACCCTATCGTCTGACGACCAGCCCTCCCCCCCCTCTAAATATCGTACAGTCCCTAAGTAGAGACAAGTGTGTCTGCTTTGACGAGGTGACCCAAAAATCATGTGTTCAAAATGCCATAGTCAACTTCACAATAGTTTCCTCATTGTCATAGTCACACATGCGTGATGGACCTTGCCCAACATGCGAAATTCAAAGCACATCATTTGTCAATGAACAGAACACAAATGTATTGTGCTCATAGCGATACTTTGGTGATGATCAAGCCCAATGTGCCAAACTCAAAATTCTGCAATTCAAGACAAGTCCAGTTTATTATTCCATAGAGGGAAATTAAGTTCCAGCCAGTCATTTAAAAAAAAAGACACATTGAAATTAACAAATAGATAAATAAATAAACAAGTACCATATAGGTATTCACCAGTAGTCAGTAAAGAAACACAAACAGTAAGCACCTCACCAACATTGAAGTATTTCTTTAGGGTTGAAAGTTACAGAGTTTCTGAAATTCACTTTCCATGATGCTTAGATGTGTCTTTTCAAGGTTCAAAGCGACTGCATTTCAATGCTATCCTCAATCAATTTCACCTGTCCTCATCATTCACACCTGAATTCCATTTGCAATCCTATGCAGAGCCAATACACACAAAAAAAACAAAGACAGACAGTTTTGCTGAGTCTGCGTAGCGCAGGGGTTTGGTTGCCGCCTAGCATGCGGAAGGTTCCAGGTTCATATCCCAGGTGAAGCAACAAAAATATGAGCTGGAGTAGGGGCAGAGGTGGTGCTATAATAACTCCAAGAGACTCCAAAGTCTCACATCACATTAATACACTCATTCGCATCTTTTCTTAAATGCCATTGATGTCCAAAATTCACAAACTCACTGAAGTTCCAGAGTTTCTCAAATTTACTTTCTATGATGCTTATGTCTTTCCAAGGTTCAAAGACATTGCATTTCATTGCTGTCCTCAATCAACTTCACTTCAGGTACTGCATCCATAGGTGGCGCAATAAAGCAATTTCCATTTCAACCCATATCTCAAGATCACATTGACCTAGACTCTTAGATCACATTAATCTCTACATCCAATAGCATCTTTTCTCAAATACCATTAATGTCAAAAAATATTTCGTTTTTTCACAAATTCACTGAAAAGCCAAAGTGAAAGTAAACTATCACAGGTCACAAAATTGGTCATATCATGATCAAAATGTATACAGATAATCTTCAGACCAAGCCTCATAAATATTATCAAATGAAATTTTCATATGCCAATCCATATTAATATTATGGTGCAATAAAATTAGACCACCTTGATCAACATTGACCAATCAATACCAAATTTAATGTGATTAATGATCAAGTCAGTTCAAGCAAGTGTACAAAATTTCGCTGGTCAACACTTTACCAAAATGCTTTAATTTTACTATGAAATCTGTACCTGGCTTGGGACCTATTCCTTACCACCTTGAGTAGGTGACTGAAAGAGAAAGACATTGTAGGCCCATTAGCTCAGTGGGCTCAGGCCTACGAGCGCAAAGCAAAGACCATGATTTTAAACCTAAATTTAAAGCACATCATTTGTCAATGAACAGAACACAAATGGATAGAAAAAGTGGTCATAGTGATACTTTGGTGATGATCAAGCCCAATGTGCCAAACTCAAAATTCTGCAATTCAAGACAAGTCCAGTTTATTATTCCCTAGAGGGAAATTAAGTTCCAGCCAGTCATTTAAAAAAAAGACACATTGAAATGAACAAATAAATAAATAAACAAGTACCATATAGGTATTCACCAGTAGTCAGTAAAGAAACACAAACAGTAAGCACCTCACCAACACTGAAGTATTTCTTTAGGGTTGAAAGTTACAGAGTTTCTCAAATTCACTTTCCATCATGCTTAGATGTGTCTTTTCAAGGTCCAAAGCGACTGCATTTCATTGCTGTCCTCAATCAATTTCACCTGTCCTCATCATTCACACCTGAATTCCATTTGCAATCCAATGCAGAGCCAATACACACACACAAAAAAAACAAAGCAGTTTCCCTGCGTCCGTGTAGCGCAGGGGTTTGGTTGCAGCCTAGCATGCGGAAGGTCCCAAGTTCATATCCCAGGTGAAGCAACAAAAATGTGAGCTGGAGTAGGGGCAGAGGTGGTGCTATAATAAAGCCAATTCCATTTAAGCACATATCTCAAAACATCATTGGCCTAGACTCCAAAGTCTCATATCACATTAATCTATATACTCATTAGCATCTTTTCTTAAATGCCATTGATGTCCAAAATTCACAAACTCACTGATGTTACAGAGTTTCTCAAATTTACTTTCTATGATGCTTATGTCTTTACAAGGTTCAAAGACATTGCATTTCATTGCTGTCCTCAATCAACTTCATCTGTCCTCGTCACTCACACCTGAATTCTGTTTGTAATCCTCCGCACAGCACAATTCACAGGAAACCAAGGTCACATTCAATGTGTGGGACTGCATAGCGCAGTGGTTTGGTTACCGTCTAGCATGCAAATGGTCCCAGGTTCGCATCCCAGATGAAGCAACAAAAAATAGTTGTGCAGTAGGGGGGCAGAAGCAGAGGGCAGAGGGGCCAAAGGCCTAGTCCAAGTGCCCATAGCCTGGACCCCGCTCATTGCCGCTAGCGGCTATATTTATTATTGTTGTTGTTGTTATAATATTATTATCATCATCATCTTTACAAATTGAGCAGTGTATTTATTTGCAACCACCATCACATGCAGTGTTTCCAGTAGCCTGACTGTGAAAGCCTATAAGTAGCGAAAATGGCTTGCCATAGGCACACACACGTCTTGTTTTGGGGAGAAAAAAACGGTAAAAAGATATTTTTCTCTTTCAAGGTTGTCAGTGTGTCCCCACACGCTTCATCATGAAATAGGGCTTATTTCTCATTCCAGACGAGTTTTTGCATGCTTAAGATATTACATTCTGGGATTTTGGAAGACTATAAGATTGTTTAGCTGTTCAGTCTTGTTTACTGTGAGTGGTAACGTTACTGTCAGAGCAAGTGAACTTGCGATCGCTAAGCTAGGCTACTTGCGCCTATCGTCTGCACCTTGGGAATCACAGTGTTAAGGTATGTTTTTACTTGTGGTTTAAAATTAAATAGCCTAGATCAAAGAAAACTTTAACAACAAAACCCTTTCAGTTTCTAGCATATTAGCGAGCTAGGTGCTTTGCTCATGTTTAAAACTTTTAGCTTAATGTAGGCTACAGGCAGGCTTTGCTGTTCAGCAGAGCTGCAGAGATGCAATCTGCATTGCTTCTGATGCATAGGCTAATGTTGAAATTGTGCTTTCTGAAGCAGCACCAAAATCCAAAAGTTTCTTTTTGCCTGATAATAGATTTGAGATAATAGCGGTCTCAAGTTTACGAGCTATTTACGAGCAGTCTTGCTCAAGTTGACCCAGGGCTTTTCTCATCATTCATGTTTATTGCAGGTATCTTAGTGGAAAGATGAGGTTACTGCCCCCAACACTTCCGGCAGGGAATTGCAGTGTTCTAAAGAGTCGAGTGAAATCTTTCAGGTCGTCTCTGCATTAGTTAAAATCAACTTTTAACATGCAAATTATATGTAGCCTCATAAATATACGACTAGGCGACTACAAAATTTTGCGTCAACTACGTTTTATAGTCGACGTCGTCGACGTGTTCGACTAATTGTTGCAGCCCTACTTGGTTTGCTACTGGTCGATGTCAGAAAATGCTGTGCCGAAATGACATTCTCTAGTTTTATTATTGTTATTATGACTGCCGCTAGCGTAGCAGTCATATAGTGATTGTCAAAGTTTTTTTTTTTTCTCTCTCCCGTCATCTACTTCCTGAATTTTTGGTCAACGATTCCCGGGACACCCTAACACCGTGGCACATGAAACTTGGTTAGCCTGTGATCCCCTTGTGTAACCCTTTATGAATGCATGTGTAATGCTCTATGAATAATGGGTTCATAGAAAGTGTTACCGAATACTCCTTTTTAGAGAGCAGGGGGGTGTGGGGGTCTCCCCCAGGAAACTTTTTGAGAACTCATAGCCGTTCCCTGCATTCTGGTGCATTTTTATATTTTGTAAGATCACATAGCCTACAGTAATTAATCCAATGGCCTAGCTAAGTTCATTGCATGTCATTTCAGTGCTCCGTGAGGTAGGCTAATACTGACAATGATACTAACAATGACCCTGACCAATTGTTGTAGTTTACATTTTCACTAATATTTATACATTTAGCAGATGTTTTTATCCAAGTTAGTTAGTTGTCAGTCAGACTTTTTTTTTTTTTTTTTTTTTTTTTTTACAATTGAACCCAATGTGCAGTCAATTTTAAGATTAGAGACTTGTTTCACTGCACACCTCTGTAAAATGAGGCATTTATAGTTACATTTTCCGTTTGCATTTCAGTTGTCATGTAAATTGTTTAGTGGAAAATAGCTTGTCTTAATCATTGGAAGACATAGCCTATAGGCTAATTCATAATCTGCAGGAGTAGCCTAAATAGCACAAGAAATTCTCTGACCAACATTTCAATTATCTGTCTACAAGCTACACCAGCTTGACTACAAAAACAGCTGTGACTGGTGCAGTGGTGTTATTAGTTGCAAAAAATCTCTCACTGTAGATATAGGCTTACAGATGAATAGATATGCCTATGGCTTCCACAGTTTTAGAAATGTAGGTATTTGACAGCATATCTCATGATCACAATGTAGACCTGTTTCTACAATACAACCGTCTTCACAATTAATTCATTTGTAAACTGTATATTACCGCAACTAGTAACCACCACAGTTGGGTAGCTCTTGCAAAGTAGTTTAAAATTATACCTGTACAGCATTTGTGAGAGAAAAACTCTCAGAGTTATTAAATCGAGAAGTAGGCTACTAGTGAATTTGGACATATGCGCACCCACCGCGAGATTGCATCTCATTTTAAAATGCATATTGCTCGCTTTTAAATTTCTGCTGTTTTTCCTTTCGTGTTTGGGGTAACAAGGCTTCATAGTTCACCACTACCATCAGTCCAATTTAGCAACTTGTTTCCACAGTTGGCAAACAATGCTCACCTGCAGTTGCAACTGACTTGAACACCTTGAAGCTGAGCAGCGTTGCCGGAGCAAATACACTAACAGCACAAAACTAACAGCCCTGAAAGGGCCCCTTGTCAGTGCTGGGCCCTTAGAATTGTCCTAACCTTTCCCCCTAGCGCCGCCCTGGATGTTATGATCTGCACCAAATTTAATGTGTTTGATGAACCTGACATCTTGTGGGAATATGTCAAGTTGACTGTAACCATCGACCTGTAGATGGTGCTATTAAGCGAAGGGTTTGGGATGATAGGCCTACTGTCTCACACACACACACAAACAGGGCAGAGAATGTGCAGAACTGAGTGGCGGTCATATTTTGTACCGCCATGCGATACATCTAGTTTGATTTAGATTGGCAGCAGAGTAAATATTTACACTAACTTCTAAAAAAGCTACCATCTCTCAAACTATTTCCTAAACATTATTATAACGGTCATATAGTGATTGTCAAAGTTTTTCTCTCTCTCTCTCTCTCTCTCTCTCTCTCTCTCTCTCTCTCTCTCTCTCTCTCTCTCTCTCGTCATCTACTTCCTGAATTTTTGTTCAACGATTCCCAGGACACCGTAACACCGGGGCACATGAAACTTGGTGGGCATGTAGCCCCTGTAGACTTTTACGGAAAAATTCCGTTTGGTCCCGGGGGTCAAAGTTTTGTGGAATTTTATCCATGGGGGGCTATAAAATAAATGACTTTATAATATAATGACTGTACAACCATCGACCTGTAGATGGTGCTATTACTACTGTCACACACACACACACACACACACACACACACACACGGGGCAGGCAGAGAATTTCTAGAACTGAGTGGCGGTCATATTTTGTACCGCTGTGCGGTACATCTAGTTTTAGGGTTCAACAAGATTCAATGTTAAAATGGTTTATATTGACATCATCACAGAATGCATGAACAACAATTTGACAGTTAAATCCCGACTGTGACTAAAGTGCCACTAAATGGAATATGAAACCTAGTGTTCCTAGGAAGTACAGATAAGGAGTATGTGAAGATGAGACAACAAAAGAAAACTATAAATCATGGAATTGTATTTAACCTTTTCTTAAAACCCACGGGGTCTTGCAAGACATTTAGCTTCTTTATAATTCATCAGAGGATTATGGAATCCCCCATATATTCAGTTCCACCATATCAAAAATTGTTTTCTATTTTCCTGGGGTGAGAATGAAGTCAAGGGGCATATTAGTGGCATATGTTCTTATTAAATTGATAAATTAGTGTGATTAGTATGGCCAAAAGAAAACATGAAAAATTATCTCAAAATTCTAAAAGAGTTTTTGATGGAGAATCATTGAAATCCCTTTAAATATCTGAGGTAACAATCAAAGAGTTTCATTTGGTCTGAAAAACAATTATTTTGGGGGAAATGTACTTGTACTTTTTTTTTTGTAATTGAAATAGTTGTGTTAAGTTTCCACAAGTACTGTATATCAATTAAACTCTGGGTTTACAATGTGGACACTGTCTGACTTTAATCATTTCTCAGGAATTGGTCATTAGGGGTGCAAAGAGTGGAGATATACCCCTCTATTCTTGGAAACAGATGTGACCTACCAAAAGACAGGGTGAGTGTATTTTTGAATAAGCACAAGAGAATTCTTACAAAATTATATACACTGTAGCCTTCACATACCACTATTTTTTTCACAAAAATAATTAGCAATTCTCTTAAAATTGTTTTGGCCATAACATTTTACATATCTTCAGTGAATGAATGGTGGTTTTTTTTTTTTTTTTTTTTTTTTTGCAACAACGTTGATTTTTTTGACAGCCCGAGTCACTAATATGAGAGGAAGGGAGATTAAGAGCTAGCCTGACACAGCCCGCCCATAATACTACTGTTCATCCGTATTCATGGTCTGGGGACTATGGGGTTAAAAATGTCTCAATAATATTTGTAAATGCACAGAGGGTTATCTCAAAGTCCTTCTAAGGTAAGTCCCATCACTCGGCCGCCATATTGGACACGCCTCCGGGCAGCTATTTGGGCTTAACAAGACCAGACCCTCCAAAATGAATGGGGAAATATTCATAAATACAGATTGGCTGGTCGTATGGGCTTAAAAAGTATATGGTGTGAATCCCTGTTTAAATCTTGCAATTGAACAGTGCCAAAATATACCAGACAGACGCTAAAACAAAGCTAAAAAGACGTTATTTAAAACGGCAAATTGCTTACTGCGCCTGCGCTGACAATCGCGGCATGGCTATCATCATAGATACAGACGGCAAGTCTGACCACGCCCACAAATATAGCTCCGCTGTGGGGGAATTAGAGAAAAATAGTCCCATCTGGGGGAAAGAGCAGGCTCACACAGTGGGGAAGTCAATGGCATGCTAAGCTAGAAGTTATACTGAGCACCATCTACAAGGAGCCTGACACATTTTTGAGGGCAATGCCTGAAGGTAGTAATGATGGTCAGATGGTCCGATGTGAATTCTGAACTTGACACCCCTCCAAACGCGATACTGATGACAATTTAGATGATGTTTGTTAGCTTCATTAGCTTGCTAACTAGCCAACTTCATTGATCACCACAGTAAATGTAGCTAACTTTAGCTTGCTTAACTGAGCTAATCAGACTTGTGATTGAAAGTTGCTTTACTTTTGACAGGAGCAGAGACAGCTCATGACATTTCTGTTAGTGTAACTGCAATAAACAAATGATGGGGAAATTATTTTAGTCAAAACACAAGCAGGCAAACAGGTCATGATTAGACAAAACATCTAATATGGACTTTGTTCAATTTTACTAAGCGATCTTTTATTGTTAAGCAACTTTCTCTACCTTGTCCATTCACCATAATGTTAAATTGGCCTCTGTTATCCCCCACGCTGACTCCACCCTCGCATTTTGGGGGCGTTAACCGTACTTGCCGTCTGTATCTATAGTGACGGAGGGAGTAAACAAAAAGCTAACCGTCAGTCATACAGCGGTCAGTAACGCGATTGGCTATTTCTACAGTAAGGCAGGACTTCCAGTTTCTCTACTCCGCCATCTTTGCGTTACGATCGGCCGTAGTGCATTTCAATGGGAGGACTTCTGAAGTGATTTGTCTCCTCCTATATAAGTGTCTCTGGTTATCTACAAATAGGTAATGGTTTGCAAATGTGTTCAGATATCCACAAATGCAAATTTAATATTTGTAACTTGTAAGTTTGTCTCCACAAATAATATTGTATTTGCAAATATGAAAAAATGTACAACCGAATTCCAAAATAGTTGGGACACTTATCAAATTGTGAATAAAAATGGAATCCAATAGTTTAAATCTCATAAACCTATATTTTATTCACTTTAGAATATAGATAACATGGCAAATGTTGAAAGTGAGACATTTTGAAATATTATGCCAAATATGTGACGCGTCACCCGAAAACAGGGCACAAGTCGGAAAGCCTCGATCTGAGAAAATCGCGATCTAAACTTTTTTTTTTCAAAATTGGGTATTTTTGTTTTTTTTACAGAATGTGCAAGTTGAAGTCCTAAAGAATCAATTCCATGTTTCAGATAACAACATTGGTTGCTTTAAAAGGGCATATTTTATCTTTGAAAATGGCTATCTTTCATGGACGAAGCCGTATTTTGAATTGGGCGTGCTCTTTGTTCTGTCGGCATATCAGCTGTATGCTTGAAGTGGCCGCATGGCTAATTTAAATAACATTACAGCTTAGGCATACGAGCCTGGAGTAATCTTTCGTTGTAGCCTACTGTTGATATGAACCAGAGACATTAATATAGGAAGGACTTTGTATGAACTGAACTGTTGAAATGAACTTACTGATCGAGGAGGGAGGAAAAGTTTATGTATACCCAAATCGAAGACGCACACTAAAGTGGATTAGCCTACTATTGCTGCCTTGAGGAATCGGAACTGAACTGAACGATGAGGTAGGAAAAGTTTATGTTTGTTATCCAACTCACAAGCTAAAGTGGATTCGTATTGCCTTGTGGAATTGGAATTATTCGACTATGTTGTGAGTAATTAACTGAAACATTCACTTGTGAAATTTGGAAGGGATTAACGTTACTTAGGCCTACTAGTTCCGGTGCCACTAGTTCGATAGCTAACGTTAGCATGGCAACTGTTTTTGCTTGGGTTACTATGAGAATATGGCTAGCATGCTTGCAATCAGACAGCAAGGCACTTTTCTAGCTGCACTTCTAAAGTATATTTCCACTGAATTTTTAGACAAACCAAGATAGGGACCACATATACAGAGTCTATAAATACTAACAGTCGACAGACAATGTACCATATGTAGAGGCCAATTCATTAATTCAGAATAGCCTACTGTTACATGCTAGCTAGCGCCTAAAATGCTAGCTAGCGCTTAAAATGAAAACACTTCTAAAGCATGTATGATGCATTTCTACCTGTCGATCTCTTTCAAGTCATTTAAATACAAAACGGACACCGTGGTTATCATTAATAGAGTCTGACTATGTGGTCCCTTGCTTGGTTTGTCTGAAAATTAAGTGGAAATATGCTTTAGAAGTGCTTGTATATTAGGCGCTAGGTAGCATGTTACAACAGCTGAAATAGCCACTACATGTATGCATTTCTACCTGTCAATCTCTTTCAAGTCATTTAAATACAAAACGGACACCGTGGTTATCATTAATAGAGTCTGATTATGTGGTCCCTTGCTTGGTTTGTCTGAAAATTAGGTGGAAATATGCTTTAGAAGTGTTTGTACATTAGGCGCTGGCAGCTGACAGATCACTGACAGGCGGGAGGGTCAATGTTAATGTCATGCAAATGAGAACATTCAGCGAGGCAAAGGAAAATCTTTAAAGCAAGATATCTCTGCTTTCAACTTTCAGATGTGTGCACTTTCAGATGGCCACAACTTCTTCAAATGTTGTCGGATTTTCATGTGTAGTTAGAAAGCTTAAAGCCTACACTTTCAGGATATGTGCATAACTCAAAGTGCCCAAAAATCCACTTGAGCCTCTCAATCTCATGTCCAGCCACATATTGGCTCATTTTGGATTTCGTGAGAGCTACGCATTCCAAAATAGTTTGGAAAGGTAGCAATAAGAGTCCAGAAAAGTAAAATATACATAGAAGGGACAGCTGAAGGACCCATTTGCAACTTATTTGGTTAATTGGCAACGTGATTAGGTATGAAAAGAGCCTCCCACAGTGGCAGTGACTCTCAGAAGTGAAGATGGGCAGAGGATCACCAGTTCCCCAAATACTGCAGACAAAAATGATAAAGAGTTTGAAGGTATCATCATCTACAGAGCATATAATCATCCAAAGATTCAGAAAATCTTGAACAATCTCTGTGCATAAGGGTCAAGGCCAGAAAACCATACTGGATGCCTGTGATCATCAGGCCCCTTAGACGGCACTGCATCACATGCAAGAATGCTGATGTAATGGGAATCACAAATTGGGCCTAGGACTACTTCCAGAAAACAGTGTCGGTGAACACAATCCACCGTGGATTTGCCATAGCCAGCCAACTCTATAGGTCAAAAAAGAAGCCATTCCAGAATTCGCTGGGCCAAGGCTCATTTCAAATGGACTGAGGCAAAGTGGAAAACTGTTCTGTGGTCACACGAATCAAAATTAAAAAAAAAATTGGGACACTATGCCACCCGGACAAGGATAACCCGAAGAATAACAAATTGTTATTGCTTATTGTTAGCGCTCAGTTCAGAAAGCTGCATGTCTGATGGTATTGAGTTGCATGAGTGTGTGTGGCATGGCCAGCTTACGCATCTGGAAAGGCACCATCAAGTCTGCAGTCCAGATCTTTCACCCATAGAAAGCGTTTGGTGCATCATATTAGGAATACATGACAAAGAAGACCTAAGACGTTGAGCAACTAGAAGCCTGGATTAGACAAGATTGAGACAACGTTCTCTCCACAACTTCTGTCCACAGTCCCCAGACATTTGCAGAAGAAGAGGGGATGACACACAGTGGTAAATGTGGCCTTGTCCCAACTATTTTGGAATGTGTTGATACCATGAAATTGAAAATCAACTTATTTTCCCCTTAAAATAAAATATTTCTTCAGTTTCAACATTTGATATGTCAGTATATGTTCTGAATAAAATATTGAATTTTGAAATTTCCACATTACTGCATTCTGTTATTATTCACAATTTGTAAAGTGTCCAAACTATTTTGGAATTCGGTTGTATTTGTAAAAAAATGAAATTATATTTGTGAATTGTATTTCTGCATTTGTGAATCCCCAATCACATGTACGCATTCATCGCTTCCCTATGACGTATTTTTGAGAAATTCGTTCCGCGGACACAGATCCACAAACAAATGCCTACTGATTCGCAAATACAGAGACATGCACGCTAGCCATCCTCTAGGTGGCAGT
Source organism: Sardinella longiceps (assembly GCA_027497455.2). Taxonomy (NCBI): domain Eukaryota; kingdom Metazoa; phylum Chordata; class Actinopteri; order Clupeiformes; family Clupeidae; genus Sardinella; species Sardinella longiceps. Next base: position 29,423 of record JAODXP020000076.1, on the reverse strand, counting down.
GTCGTTCCATTAATTACGGCTCTGATTCATTAGGCAAAGCCGTCTGATTTGCCTATGATAGGGGATTAATTATTTTTAACCGTAGTTTGGGGGAAAAATGACATTTTTATGGAATGTTTGTGGTATGTGCCTATCATACATGACTCTAGTGACAAAGCATATCAAAAGGGAAAAAAGTTTTGAATATGCACTACCATATGCTAGTCAAACATGAACAAACTTTTTTTCCCTTTCGATATACTTTGTGGCCTTGAGTAAATATTTTTCATCAATTTATATATATATTTATATTAGTGTGTGGGCCGTTAACGGCGTTGACATGCTGCCTGACTCTTATGGGGCGATTACCGGCCATTAATCTACTGTCAAAGTTGTCTCTGTTGCATTGTGAAAGAATCCATTCCATTTTATGGAATAGCGAATGCATACCGCTGAGAATCCGCTCCGGGTTTTGCATTACCAACAACAACTCACCGCATGTAAGCTAAAAGTGATGAGTCGTCAGTGCAAGCAGTGAACGTGCAAGCTGCTACTGGAGGAGGGAACACCAGCCCCATTGCTACCTCACATTAAGTAGCTTTTGCTAAAACCTTATCCTTTCATTGTATGTCCTCAAAATTAACTCATGCCATGTTAAATAATGTTTATTTATTAATGAAGTAGTAGGATATAGTATGCTAAGCTTTGCCTACTGGTAGGTCTATTCTTCGTTAGGGTTGCCAACTTTCAGAAATCAAAAGTCGTTATGGGCAGATATGAATGAAATGCATCTCAGAAAAGTATAGAGCTTAATTTTGTGCTCAGCCTAGCCTAAGCCTACTTTAAAAGTACAAATTTAAATTGTATTAAGTCAATATTTATTTTTGTATTAAGAAGGCTGTAAGGTGACATGTCATGCCTGCTCATTGTGTGGGCTTATTTCTTATTTTTAAGTTGAGAATTACTGTTGGCACACTGCATGTTGTGTTATGTAAGATTAAAGAAAACACAAAATGAAAAAGTAGAATACACCCATAAAGTAGGCCTACTGTGTCACATTAAACTCATCATCTCAGGCAGTAGTAGGTTTAAAAACAGTCATAATTGAATCAAAACAGTAGGCTACTGCTATATAGTTTTATTTATTTATTTATTTATTTTTCCATAAAACTGGAGGCACAAACATCATCCAAATATTTCTAATGTGCCACCTGGCTTGAGAGACCCGCTCTCAAAGACTTACTTTAAGTCAGTATTTAAGCAGCACGCGCAAATTATAAATGCCTTCGGCAGAATTCAAATGAGGCATTTTATTCTAGATTAATCTAGATTAATTTCAAATTTACAGTGAGATTAATCTAGATTAAAAAAAATAATCTATGGCCACCACTATACTGTATGTATACCTACATATTAGCTGTTTACTTACCATTTTGGAGGACATTTTAAAAAATATATTTTTTTTGTGGTTGAAACTGCTTACATTTAAAACAATTGCAAATATGTTTTTATGAAAATATCTAGATACTGGTAACCAGGTCTTAGTCAAAAAAAAAAAAAAGATTGATACAGCACTTATTCAACATCTGATTTTGTTTTCACAGGTGTCTTATTTTAATGTTGGCTGTCCACCAAATCGACATGTTCGTGTTGTCACGTAAGTCAGAGGCCATAAACTGTGTGTGTCTGCTCAACTAAGATCTTGTGAACCATGTGACTTGCATTTCACTAACCGAATTCCCAAATAGTTGGGACACTGCACAAAATTGTGAATAAAAATCTCACAAACCTATATTTTATTCACAATAGAATATAGAAAACATGGCAAATGTTGGAAGTGAGACATTTTGAAATTTTATACCAAATATTGGCTCATTTTGGTTCAACACATTCCAAAATAGTTGGGACAGGTAGCAATATGGGGCCAGAAAAGTAAAATGTACATATAAGGGAGAGTCGGAGGACCCATTTGCAACTTATTTCGTCGATTGGCAACATGATTGGGTATGAAGAGAGCCTCCCAGAGTGGCAGTGACTCTCAGAAGTCAAGATGGGCAGAGGATCACCAGTTCTCCAAATACTGTGGCAAAAGTAGTGCTGCAAGATCATAAAGGAGTTTCTCAGACAAAAATTGCAGAGAGTTTGAAGGTATCATCATCATCATCTACAGTGCATATCATCATCCAAAGATTCAGAGAATCTGGAACAATCTCTGTGCATAGGAAGGTCAAGGCCGGAAAACCATACTGGATGCCTGTGATCGCTGGGTCCTTAGATGGCATGGCTTCACATTCAGGAATGGTAATGTAATGGAAATCACAAATTGGGCTTAGGACTACTTCCAGATAACACTGTCGGTGAACACAATCCACCGTGGTATTTGCTGTTGCCGGCTTAAACTCTATATGTCAAAGAAGAACCCATTCCTAAACATGATCCAGAAGCTCAGGCGTTTTCTCTGGGCCAAGACTCATTTAAAATGAATTGAAAGTGGAGAACTGTTCTGTGGTCAGACAAATCAAAATTCAAAGTTGTTTTTGGAAAACTGTGACGCCATGCCATCCGGACAAGGACAACCCAAGTTGATGTTGCTTATAGTTAGCGCTCAGTTCAGAAGGCTGCATCTCTGATGGTAGGGGGTTGCGTGAGTGTGTGTGGCATGGCCAGCTTACGCATCTGGAAAGGCACCATCAAATCTGCAGTCCAGATCTTTCACCCATAAAAAACCTTTGGTGCATCATACATAGGAATACATGACAAAGAAGACCTAAGACAGTTGAGCAACTAGAAGCCTAAATTAGACAAGAATGGGACAACATTCTCTCCACAACTTCTCTCCACAGTCCCCAGACATTTGCACAATGTTGTAAAAAGAAGAGGGAATGCCACACAGTGGTAAACGTGGCCTTGTTCCAACTATTTTGGAATGTGTTGATGCCATGAAATTGAAAATCAACTTAATTTCCCCTTAAAATTATACATTTCCTCACTTTCAACTTTTGATATGTCATCGATGTTGTATTCTGAATAAAATATTGAAATTTGAAACTTCCACATAACTGCATTCTGTTTTTATTCACAATTTGTAAGGTGTCCCAACTATTTTGGAATTCGGTTTTGTATTTGCTGTGACATCTCAGGTTGTGATTTCTTGTGCACTGATTTGTGTTGCAGACCTGAGGATATCGAGTGTGAAATGAACACATTCCATAACTTCACCATCCCTGGGTAAATAGAGTGCCTCTGTTATAATGCATACACCCCTTCAATGCTAACAACACATCCATATGAACATTTGATTTTGTTAGGGTTATTTACCAAAATACTACGTGTTATGTGTACTCACTTGAAAAATATATGGAATGTTAGGGTCAGGGTTGTTGATGAATGGTTGTTGGTTGAATAGATAATTAATAGTTAGATAAGATAAGATGAGCCTTTATTGTCTCTAGATAGAGAAATGTGTCTTGGGCATGAGAGTGTGATACATAACACATTAACAGACAGACAGACAACATGTAAAACGTACATCCTAATACATCTCCGCTGATGCTAGAGTATGGGCAGTGGTAGCATAGTGGTTAAGGACCTTGACTCTAGTGGGCTAGCAGTCTGCAATTTGTGGGTTCAAATCCTGGCTGCCACTGTTGTGCCCTTGAGCAAGGCATTTAACCCTAAATTGCTCTAGGGGAGACTTGCCCTGAAGTTGATAATACAAATGTAAGTCACTTTGGATAAAAGCGTCTGCTAAATGTAATGTAAATGTAATTATGGGTCAATGACATGACACTAACATTTTGTGTCCATCTTCATTATTTTTTTGTGGGAAAAACTTTCAAACCAAAAATTACACCAAATATATATGGTGCCAGCCCTGTATTTGGAACCACTGATATATATTTAGGTTTTTGTAATTTTTTTGCTATGTAATGTGGTGCGACCGTCCGCCCATGAATATTCTTGTGAAATATTCTTACTTTATCTAGAATTACATTCATTTAAATGAATCTATTTAAATTAATTTTCTGCCCTATTTGGTTAGTTTTCGAGAGTGTTTTATATCCCTGTACATAATTGTATATTACTGGGATTTATACATTCATCATAATTCTCAAACAAAATTCTAAAATGTCTGAGGGTGTCAGATTTATGAAATAACGTGGTGCGACCACTAAAAAAATACAGATTTTTAAGTTTATTATTTGAATTCAATCCAAGACATACAGGTTTTGTCATACATCAATTTACCTTGTCCTTAGTGGAGAAACAAACAAGTTTGTACATCTTTCCTAACATTAGTAAAATTTGGTCTGAAAAAACGCTGTTCTGCCTGAGACACTAGCTCATGAATCAGAGTCGCTGCGGCCTGTCTGATCTGGTGTATTTCCCTGGGCAGATGGTATGGCCTTAGACAGACCGAAAGTAGTTTAAGATCCTTAGTGCAGATCTGCTGTTTTGTTCTGATATGACCAGGGTAACAGTACTTGTTATTGACGAACATACATACACACCCACCTTTGCTTTTCCCGGAGTTTTGTTTGCGGTCCATCCTCACCAGCGAGAAGCCCTCCAGGTCCAATGACGAGTCAGGGTCCGCCTCCATCAGCCAGGTCTCCATCAGGCAGATAAGGCAGGATTGCCGGTAGTTGGAGAGGTAGCTGGAGTGCAGGCCCGCAGCTCATCCACTTTATTCCTCAGACTTTGGACATTCCCCAGCATAGTCGATGGAAGTGGTTGCCTGTATGGCTGCCTTCAAATGCGCTCCCGGATTCCCCCTTTCCTTTCGCGCTTCTGTGCTTTGATTTTACTTTCGACACAATCGGGTGACAACAACGACGTTGAAGAGGAGTATCTGAGACTCAACAGGAAATCCCGGGTGTATGTGATGCTGGTTACCCGGTCGTATTGTGTTGGAAGTTGTGACCAGTTGCATATCTAACCAGATCAACTAAAAAAAGTGATCAGGATGAGCAATAACACAGCATTTTGTATCTTATACCGTAGCAGTTCGGGAACTTAAAAATTGCCGTTATTTGTTGTGTTAAAAAGACACATAATAAAAACAAACAAAACATTTAAGAGAAAACCCGCAACAGACCGTGTCGCCGCATACGCATGCGGCACACACAGTTCAACGGCATAACGGACCGTAATGGCATAACGTAACGCACCGGTGCGTTAGGCTAATTGAATGATGAGTTTGCTCGTTACGCTCCACACCGGTGCGCAACATGCTTCTGATGGACCATTCAGACGGGGCGGCAGGCCGATGGCAACGCTCGGCGTTAACGCTCACATCAGCCAGTCACAAGCGTGAATCTTTTGACGCTGTGTTTTGATAGGACAATGCTGGCTACAGAGCGTTGAAACTTTTGCCGGATGACGTGCCAGCGGCAGCCAGCGTTGTCCTATCAAAACACAGCGTCAAAAGATTCACGCTTGTGACTGGCTGACGTGAGCGTTAACGCCGAGCGTTGTCGTCGGCCTGCCGCCCCGTCTGAATGATCCGTGTGGTAGTTCACTCTAGCTTGATGGGTGTGTCAGAGGTGTTCACCAGTCAGCATGTAGGTGTATTGGAAGCTCTGAGATTTAAAGCGCTATTGCTAAATATAACACAATTTTATGTTGTGTTGGAGACCCCGTTTACACAAACACAGATAACCATAAAGACGCACATGTTTCTCTGCGGTTGCACCTCTCACGAGCAGAATGGCCCTCCAGGCTTCCATTGTTGCTGCATTGATGTGACACAACAGTATGTTCAGCCCGACATCGTTTATGTTAGGTTTGTAATGCACCGTTATGGCGCTTTTGAATACAGCCCATCTTACCGCATGTAAGCTAAAAGTGATGAGAATCGTCAGTGCAAGCAGTGAACGTGCAAGCTGTCACTGGAGGAGGGGAACACCAGCCCCATTGCTACCTCACATTAAGTAGCTTTTGCTAAACCTTATCCTTTTATTGTATGTCCTCAAAATTAACTCATGCCATAATAAATTAATGGTCAATTATTAATGAAGTAGTAGGATATAGTATGCTAAGCTTAGCCTACTGGTAGGTCTATTCTTCGTGAGGGTTGGCAACTTTCAGAAATCAAAATAAGCCGTTATGGGCAGATATTAATTAAATGCATCTCAGAAAAGTATAGAGCTCAATTTTGTGCTCAGCCTAAGCCTAAGTACAAATTTAAACTGTATTAAGTCAATGTTTATTTTTGTGTTATGAAGGCTGAAAGGTGCCATGTCATGCTTGCTCATTGTGTGGAATTATTTCTTACTTTTAAGTTGAGAATTACTGTTGGCACACTGCATGTTGTGTTACATCTAAGATTAAAGGAAACACAAAATAAGAAAAGTAGAATGCACCCATAAAGTAGGCCTACTTGTCACATTCATCTCATCATCTCAGGCAGTAGTAGGTTTAAAAACAGTCATAATTGAATCAAAACAGTACTACTAAATAGTTTTTTTTTTTTGTAAAAATGGAGGCACAAACACCATCCAAATATTTCTAACGTGCCACCTGGCTTGAGAGACCCGCTCTCTTACTTGAAGTCATTATTTAAGCAGCACACGCAAATTATAAATGCCTTCATCAGAATTCAAATGAGCCATTTTAATCTAGATTAATTTCAAATTTACAGTGATAATCTATTTTTGAGGCTAATTCATACTCACCATCAAATACTGATACAGTGTTTTGCTCACATTTTCACATCAACATCTTGCCAATTGCAACAGAATTCTTCAAACAGACATTTTTGCCATCATTCCGTTTTTTGACATGTATACCTTTTGTTTTTTTGGTGTAGGTCTAAGTTCAGAGATCCACAGGAAGAGGATATGGTGAGTAGAAGTATTCAGCATAGAAATGCATGGCATTATACAATGAAGTTGTTGACAAATTACAAAAATGCTGCTTTGGATAAAATTGTCTGCTAAATGCATTGATGTATTTTGTAGCAGATCTTCAGAACAGTGGGCATAATTCGCTAGCCATTTTACGGGGGGAAATGGGTTCTAAAAACTACAAAATTTAGCTTTTTGCTTTTTAAAAAAAATAAAATAAAATGGAGTGATTTACATCACTTATTGAGTTGCTCCATTAAAATGCATGGGATGAATTCAGAAACTGGAAGTCCTGTCTCGCAGTGAAAGTAGCAAATGCTGTTGTTGAAGAGCTGAATGGAAGCATGATGAAGCTTAGCTTGCTTATTTTCTCTGTCATAGTGATGTGGCAAAGGTCTGCGCAGATCCATAAATTCCTATTTAGCATCTTTTTAAAGGATATTTGGGCAAACTTCATGAAGATATATACCCTATTCAATTTGGATCTACACCAGTGGTTCACAAACTTTTTCTGTCATTCCCCACTTTGGAAGGCAGAGACTGCTATTTGTATCACCAAGTATCATCATTTGTTGTATATTGTATAATTTAGATGGATGTTTTTTTCTTTTTTTCTGTTGTTCTTTATTCTTTATTTGGAGCCCCATTAGCTTCCACAAAAGTGGGTGCCAGTCTCCCTGGGGTCCACCATTAAAATACACAATTAAAAACAAAAGGTAAATTACATCAGAAAAAGGCAAAAACAATTGCCTAAGAGGGTTGACGGACGATTCGTTCAATCGACGTTTCCAAAACGACATTTCGTTCAAACTTAAGACATTTTGTAGAAGACCTGAAGACCTTTCGTAGAAGATCTGAAGACGTTTCGTAGAAGACCCAAAGACTTTTCGGTCAACCCATGCAGACGTTTCGTGCAACTGAGCAGACATTTCGGCCAGGCTGCCTATTTTGTTTTATTAGTATTACTATTCGTTATAAAAAATGTAAATAAGCTCTACCGGTCAGTTTCTACTTTCTACCTTCCCTTTCCACTTGTGATAAATAAAGAGATTGCATTGACATGCTGTTGTTTGAAATTCGCATTTCTTTCATGTTCACTTGGCATACGTTATCGTCACCAACGCTGGGCTGAGAAATAAACTTTTATGTCGGGTATACTGTATGTAAGATGATGCATGTATGCATGGTCATTTTCTCCATGAAACGCACATGAAAAAAAACGCTATTAACGTCAACACAATTCATGGAAGTAATGAAGGTTTTGCGAGGGTCCTTTTTAAAAATGTTGCGCGAATAATTACAAGCAATATCGATGGTTAGCATTAAAAAAAAACATGTTGTATGAGAGGTAGTTCAGTTCTGATTCATCCAAATACACCCGACAGCATGCTTGTGGGTAATACAAAATGATAGAACTCCGGAGCTCTGTTTTATCTGTGGCTCTTATTTGACAAATAAATCCATTGAATATTGGAAATGGACTATTATGCAAAATGAACATGCAGGACGCATGCATGCATAGGCTATAGTTTTCTTGATCACTTCTATTACCATTTTGCAGTCTTTATTTATTTATTTATTTTTTGCTCAAGCACTGAGCATTTACACTATTTCAGTGTTTCTCAAACTTTTTCAGACCGAGGACCACTTTGCAAAAAAAATTATTTTCATGGACCACCTGCCTTCGCACCCCCTCGCCAAGTCACATGCTGCTACCCTTTAACCAAGTCATTTATAGAGTAGGCACTTAAAACGCTTTAGTAAACAGTGAATTACAGGTCTGCATCTTATATTCAATGAACAACTAATCTTTGGCCTTCAAGTAATGACACAAACTAAATTCACATATTTTTATGGCAATCAACTCGCGGACCACTTGTGCTTGCTCACGGACCACCAGTGGTCCCCGGACCGCACTTTGAGAACCACTGCACTATTTCATAGGCTACTTGAGATAAATAGCCTAAAGCAGGTGTGCCCTACCAGTCAATGGCCAGCACAGTCCAGGTAGATCGCGAGAGTTTCCAAAAAAAAAAAAAGCTCTGATAATCCGGTTTCATTTTTAGGGCCCGAGCACCGAGGTGCACGAGCCCGGAACGGGCTTGTGCACCGACCGGTGCGAAGCCCTATTGCTTTTGTAAGGATTTGTCATTATTATTAGGGCCCGAGCACCGAGGTGCACGAGGCCGGAACGGGCTTGTGCACCGATAGGTGCGAAGCCCTATTGTTTTTGTAAGGATTATTATTAGGGCCCGAGCACCGAGGTGCACGAGCCCGGAACGGGCTTGTGCACCGACCGGTGCGAAGCCCTATTGCTTTTGTAAGGATTTGTCATTATTATTATTATTAGGGCCCGAGCACCGAGGTGCACGAGCCCGGAACGGGCTTGTGCACCGATAGGTGCGAAGCCCTATTGTTTTTGTAAGAATTATTAGGGCCCGAGCACCGAGGTGCACGAGCCCGGAACGGGCTTGTGCACCGACCGGTGCGAAGCCCTATTGCTTTTGTAAGGATTTGTCATTATTATTATTATTATTATTATTATTTTTTTCTTACGCTGGTTACGGCCATTTTTGACCCCTTTCCCGTGCATGAAAAGTCATGAAATTTTGCACACACCTTGGAAGTATGGAACACTAGAGGTATACAGAGGCATGGATTTGGGTGTGGCCCAGGGACTCCGTAGCGCCCCCTAAAGTAAAAAATTACATTGGGCTCTATGGGGCCGGACACTCACTGAACTTTAATGTACTCCTCGGACACCGTTGGTCAGATTCCTGTGAAATTTGGTAGACATGATGCCAAGATGTTGCTGATGTAAAATTGCGAAGGGATTATTCATACCCTTTACAATTTCAAGATGGCGGATGAGCGAAATATGGGAAAAACTGAAAAAACGGAAATGTGTCATTAGATCGCAGGGCGTTGATGGAATCGTCTGAATGTCATTTACAAAGTTATAGATATTATCCTTACGACGACATTCATACACTTAATGGGCGTGGTTGTTACAGCGCCACCAACTGGTAAGGTGGAGAAAGTACAGAAATTGACATTAAGTGCCATGGTTGGCATATACTTTGAGCTACGCGCACAAAATTTGGTAGGTGTGTGTGTCTCCCCAAGACGAACAACTTTCGTATTACATTGCATTAGCCACGCCCAACAGGAAGTGAGGTAATAAGGAGTGTAAAAATTTGGACACACAGTGAACTTTAACGTACTCGTCGGACACGGTATGTCAGATTCAAGTGAAATTTGGTGTACATGACCTCTAGATGCTGCTGATGCTAAATTGCGAACGGATTTTTGATATTTCGTAATATGTTGTAATAACAATATTATCAAAATTGTATGATTTTAATAGCTCATCATGAAACAGGAAGTGTGTCATAAAATCACACTGCATTAACCGATTGGTCTGAAACTTCACAGGTTCATAGATGGTATGACTGTGATGACATCTAGACACCCCGTGGGCGTGGCTGTTATAGCGCCACCACCTGGCCAAGCAGGAAAAATGCCAGAAATTGACTATGCTTTAACCGATTGATCTGAAACTTCACTGGTTCATAGATGGTATGACTGTGATGATTTGTAGACGACCCGTGGGCGTGCCTGTTATAGCGCCACCATCTGGTCAAGCAGGAAATGTGCCAGAAATTGACAATGCTTTACCCGATTGATCTGAAACTTCACTGGTTCATAGATGGTATGACTGTGATGATATCTAGACACTCCATGGGCATGCCTGTTATAGCGCCACCACCTGGTCAAGCAGGAAATGTGCCAGAAATTGACAATGCTTTACCCGATTGCCCCTAGTGGTCAAATATTATAACTTGGAAACGGTTTGACGTAGCTTATCCAAACTTAGTATATGGACTCCTGACCCTGTTCTGACCACGCATAACCATGAATTGAAACTCTCTAGCGCCCCTAGTGGTCAAATATTATAACTTGGAAACGGTTAGATATAGCTTATCCAAACTTGGTTTATGGACTCCTGACCGTGTTCTGACCACGCATAACCATGAATCAAAACTCTGTAGCGCCCCTAGTGGTCAAATGTTATAACTTGGAAACGGTTTGACGTAGCTTATCCAAACTTAGTATATGGACTCTTGACCGTGTACTGACCACACAGAATCATGAATCGAAACTGTCTAGCGCCCTCTAGTGGTCAAATATGATAACTTTTTGACGTAGCTTATTCAAACTTGGTATATGGACTCCTGACCGTGTTCTGACCACGCATAATGATGAATCGGAACTCTCTAGCGCCCTCTAGTGGTCAAATATGATAACTTGGACACGGTTTGACGTAGCTTATCCAAACTTGGTATATGGACTCCTGACCGTGTTCTGACCACGCAAAACCATGAATCGAAACTCTCTAATGCCCCCTTGTGGTCGAACATTATAACTGGGAAACGGTTTCACCTATCATAGCCAAAGTTGGTACTCAGACTGTGGACCACCTTCTGAACATGCAGTATGACTTATGTGAATCTCTGTAGCGCCCCTACTAAGAGAAAGAGTTTAAAAGGCAGACTGAGTGAGTGTGTGACAGTGAGTGTCTGCGAGTGTAAAAAATGAGGGTGAGACAAAGATAGCACACCTGTTCCGACTGAATGTGCCTTCACTGTGTACCATTGTTGCGATATGCACTCTTTGCGGTGCACCTGGTGCGAGGGCCCGTCATCGCCACTTGTGGCTTTAATTATTATTATTTTTTGTTATTCTTTTCCTCACAATGGAACCGGCCATTTTTGACCACTTTCCCGTGCTCAAAAAGTCACGAAATTTTGCACACACCTTGGAATTCTGGAACACTGGAGGTTTACAGAGGTATAGACCCGGGTGTGGCCCAGGGACTCTGTAGCGCCCCCTAAAGTAAAAAAATGCCTTGGGCTCTATGGGCCGGTCTCATGATGAACTTTATCATACTCCTCGGACACCGTTTGTCAGATTCCTGTGAAATTTGGTAGACATGATGCCAAGATATTGCTCATGTCAAATTGCGAAGGGATTTTTCATACCTTTTACGAATTCAAGATGGCGGATGCATGAAATAAGAGAAAAAATGAAAAACAGGAAATGTGGCATAACATCACACTGGATTGATAAAATCGCCTGAAACTCATACCGTTTATAGATCTTATGATTACGACAATATCCATTCACTTACTGGGCGTGGTTGTTACAGCGCCACCATCTGGCAAGGTGGAACCATTACAGAAATTGACATTTAGTTCCATGGTTGACATATACTTTGAGCTACATGCAAGAAATTTGGTAGGTGTGTGGGACTCCCCAAGACGAACAATTTTTGTATTACATTGCATTAGCCACGCCCAACAGGAAGTGAGGTATTAAGGAGTGTAAAAATTTGGACACACAGTGAACTTTAACGTACTTGTCGGACACGGTATGTCAGATTCAAGTGAAATTTGGTGTACATGACCTCTAGATGTTGCTGATGCTAAATTGCGAACAGATTTTTGATACTACGAAATATGTTGGAATAACAATATTATGAAATTGTATGATTTTAATAGCTCATCACGAAACAGGAAGTGTGTCATAAAATCACACTGCATTAACCGATTGGTCTGAAACTTCACAGGTTCATAGATGGTATGAGTGTGATGATATCTAGACACTCCGTGGGCGTGGCTGTTGTAGCGCCACCACCTGGTCAAGCAGGAAATGTGCCAGAAATTGACAATGCTTTACCCGATTGATCTGAAACTTGACTGGTTCATAGATGGTATGACTGTGATGATATCTAAACACCCCGTGGGCGTGACTGTTATAGCGCCACCGTCTGGTCAAGCAGGAAAAGTGCTTATCACGAAACAGGAAGTGTGTCATAAAATCACACTGCATTAACCGATTGGTCTGAAACTTCACAGGTTCATAGATGGCATGAGTGTGATGATATCTAGACACTCCGTGGGCGTGGCTGTTGTAGCGCCACCATCTGGTCAAGCAGGAAATGTGCCAGAAATTGACAATACTTTACCCGATTGATCTGAAACTTCACAGGTTCATAGATGTTATGACTGTGATGATATCTAAACACCCCGTGGGCGTGACTGTTATAGCGCCACCGTCTGGTCAAGCAGGAAAAGTGCCAGAAATTGACAATGCTTTACCTGATTAGTCTTAAATTTCACTGCTACATAGATGGTTTGACTGGGACGATATCTAGACACTCCATGGGCGTGCCTCCAGACTGTGTTCTGACTGCGCATTACCATTAACTGAAACTCTCTGGTGCCCTGTAGTGGTCAAATATTATAACTTGGAAACGGTTTGACGTAGCTTATCCAAACTTGGTATATGGACTCCTGAACGTGTTCTGACCACGCATGACCATGAATCGAAACTCTCTAGTGCCCTCTAGTGGTCAAATATGATAACTTGAAAACAGTTTGACGTAGCTTATCCAAACTTGGTATATAGACTCCTGACCATGTTCTGACCATGCATAACTATGAATTGAAACTCTCTAGCGCCCTCTAGTGGTGAAATATGATAACTTGGAAACGGTTTGACGTAGCTTATCCAAACTTGGTATGTGGACTCCTGATCGTGTTCTGACCACGGATAACCATGAATCGAAACTCTGATGCACCCTCTAGTGGTCAAATATGATAACTTGGACACGGTTTGACGTAGCTTATCCAAACTTGGTATATGGACTTCTGACCGTGTTCTGACCACGCAAAACCATGAATCGAAACTCTCTAATGCCCCCTTGTGGTCGAACATTATAACTTGGAAACGGTTTGACCTATCATAGCCAAAGTTGGTACTCAGACTGTGGACCACCTTCTGAACATGCAGTATGACTTATGTGAATCTCTGTAGCGCCCCTACTAAGAGAAAGAGTTTAAAAGGCAGACTGAGTGAGTGTGTGACAGTAAATGTCTGCGAGTGTAAAAAATGAGGGTGAGACAAAGATAGCACACCTGTTCCGACTGAATGTGCCTTCACTGTGTACCATTGTTGCGATATGCACTCTTTGCGGTGCACCTGGTGCGAGGGCCCGTCATCGCCACTTGTGGCTTTAATTATTATTATTTTTCTTCCCCTGGTTACGGCCATTTTTGACCCCTTTCCCGTGCGTGAAAACTCATGAAATTTTGCACACACCTTGGAAGTATGGAACACTAGAGGTATACAGAGGCATGGACTTGGGTGTGGCCCAGGGACTCCGTAGCGCCCCCTAAAGTGAAAAATTACATTGGGCTCTATGGGGCCGGACACCCACTGAACTTTAATGTACTCCTCGGACACCGTTGGTCAGATTCCTGTGAAATTTGGTAGACATGATGCCAAGATGTTGCTGATGTAAAATTGCGAAGGGATTATTCATACCCTTTATAATTTCAAGATGGCGGATGAGTGAAATATGGGAAAAAATGAAAAAAAGGAAAAGTGTCATTAGATCGCAGGGCGTTGATGGAATTGTCTGAAAGTCATTTACAAAGTTATAGATATTATCATGACGCCAACATTCATACACTTAATGGGCGTGGTTGTTGCAGCGCCACCATCTGGCAAGGTGGAAAAAGTACAGAAATTGACATTAAGTGCCATGGTTCACATATACTTTGAGCTGCACGCACAAAATTTGGTAGGTGTGTCGTACTCTCCAAGACGAACAATTTTCGTATTACATTGCATTAGCCACGCCCAACAGGAAGTGAGGTAATAAGGAATGTAAAAATTTGGGCATATAGTGAACTTTAACGTACTCGTCGGACATGGTTGGTCAGATTCGAATGAAATTTGGTGTACATGACCTCTAGATGCTGATGATGCCAAATTGCGAACGGATTTTTGATATCTCGTGCTATGTTGAAATAACAATTTTATGAAATTGTATGATTTTTATAGCTCATCACGAAACAGGAAGTGTGTCATAAAATCACACTGCATTAATCATTTGGTCTGAAACTTCACAGGTTCATAGATGGTATGACTGTGATGATATCTAGACAGCCCGTGGGCGTGGCTGTTATAGCGCCGCCACCTGGTCAAGTAGGAAATGTGCCAGAAATTGACAATGCTGTACCCGATTGATCTGAAACTTCACAGGTTCATAGATTGTATGCCCGTGATGATATCTAGACACCCCGCGGGCGTGCCTGTTATAGTGCCACCATCTGGTCAAGCAGGAAAGGTGCTAAAAGTGCTAGTGGTCAAAAATTATAACTTGGAAACGGTTTGACATAGCTTATCCAAATTTGGTTTATGGACTCCTGACCGTGTTCTGACCACGCATAACCATGAATCAAAACTCAGTAGCGCCCCTAGTGGTCAAATATTATAACTTGGAAACGGTTTGACGTAGCTTATCCAAACTTAGTATATGGACTCTTGACCGTGTACTGACCACACAGAATCATGAATCGAAACTGTCTAGCGCCCTCTAGTGGTCAAATATGATAACTTGGAAACGGTTTGACGTAGCTTATCCAAACTTGGTATATGGACTCCTGACCGCGTTCTGACCACGCATAACCATGAATCGAAACTCTCTAGCGCCCTCTAGTGGTCAAATATGATAACTTGGACACGGTTTGACGTAGCTTATCCAAACTTGGTATATGGACTCCTGACCGCGTTCTGACCACGCAAAACCATGAATCGAAACTCTCTAGCGCCCTCTAGTGGTCAAATATGATAACTTGGACACGGTTTGACGTAGCTTATCCAAACTTGGTATATGGACTCCTGACCGTGTTCTGACCACGCAAAACCATGAATCGAAACTGTCTAATGCCCCCTTGTGGTCGAACATTACAACTTGGAAACGGTTTGACCTATCATAGCCAAAGTTGGTACTCAGACTGTGGACCACCTTCTGAACATGCAGTATGACTTATGTGATTCTCTGTAGCGCCCCTACTAAGAGAAAGAGTTTAAAAGGCAGACTGAGTGAGTGTGTGACAGTGAGTGTCTGCGAGTGTAAAAAATGTGGGTGAGACAAAGATAGCACACCTGTTCCGAGTGAAAGTGCCTTCACTGTGTACCATTGTTGCGATATGCGCTCTTTGCGGTGCACCTGGTGCGAGGGCCCGTCATCGCCGCTTGCGGCTTTAATTTTTATTTGTTATTCTTTTCCTCCCAAACATACGGGCCTTTTTGTCCACTTTCCCGTGCACGAAAACTCATGAAATTTTGCACACACCTTGGAAGTATTCACCATTCGATTTATAGAGGGGCATAGATCTGGGTGTGGCTCAGGGACTCCGTAGCGCCCCCTAAAGTAAAAAAAAACATTGGGCTCTATGGGCCGGTCTCATGATGAACTTTAACGCACTTGTCGGACACCGTTTGTCAGATTCCTGTGAAATTTGGTAGACATGATGCCAAGATGTGGCGGACGTGAAATTGCGAAGGGATTTTTCCTACCTTTTACAAATTCAAGATGGCGGATGCATGAAATAAGAGAAAAAATGAAAAATAGGAAATGTGGCATAACATCACACTGGATTGATAAAATCGCTTGAAACTCATACCGTTTATAGGTCTTATGATTACAACGATATCCATACACTTAATGGGTGTGGTTGTTACAGCGCCACCATCTGGCAAGGTGGAACCACTACAGAAATTGACATAAAGTGCTATGGTTGACACATACTTTGAGCTACACTCACAAAATTTGGTAGGTGTGTGGGACTCCCCAAGACGAACAATTTTTGTATTACATTGCATTAGCCACGCCCAACAGGAAGTGAGGTATTAAGGAATGTAAAAATTTGGACACACAGTGAACTTTAACGTACTTGTCGGACACGGTATGTCAGATTCAAGTGAAATTTGGTGTACATGACCTCTAGATGCTGATGATGCTAAATTGCGAACAGATTTTTGATACTACGAAATATGTTGGAATAACAATATTATGAAATTGTATGATTTTAATAGCTCATCACGAAACAGGAAGTGTGTCATAAAATCGCACTGCATTAACCGTTTGGTCTGAAACTTCACAGGTTCATAGATGGTATGACTGTGATGACATCAAGACACCCCGTGGGCGTGGCTGTTATAGCGCCACCACCTGGTCAAGCAGGAAAAGTGCCAGAAATTGACTATGCTTTAACCGATTGATCTGAAACTTCACTGGTTCATAGATGGTATGACTGTGATGATTTGTAGACGACCCGTGGGCGTGCATGTTATAGCGCCACCACCTGGTCAAGCAGGAAAGGTGCTAAAAGCGCTAGTGGTCAAAAATTATAACTTGGAAACGGTTTGACATAGCTTATCCAAACTTGGTTTATGGACTCCTGACCGTGTTCTGACCACGCATAACCATGAATCGAAACTCTGTAGCGCCCCTAGTGGTCAAATATTATAACTTGGAAACGGTTTGACGTAGCTTATCCAAAATTAGTATATGGACTCTTGACCGTGTACTGACCACACAGAATCATGAATCGAAAGTGTCTAGCGCCCTCTAGTGGTCAAATATGATAACTTGGAAACGGTTTGACGTAGCTTATCCAAACTTGGTATATGGACTCCTGACCGTGTTCTGACCACGCATAATGATGAATCGAAACTCTCTAACGCCCTCTAGTGGTCAAATATGATAACTTGGACACGGTTTGACGTAGCTTATCCAAACTTGGTATATGGACTCCTGACCGTGTTCTGACCACGCAAAACCATGAATCGAAACTCTCTAATGCCCCCTTGTGGTCGAACATTATAACTTGGAAACGGTTTCACCTATCATAGCCAAAGTTGGTACTCAGACTGTGGACCACCTTCTGAACATGCAGTATGACTTATGTGAATCTCTGTAGCGCCCCTACTAAGAGAAAGAGTTTAAAAGGCAGACTGAGTGAGTGTGTGACAGTGAGTGTCTGCGAGTGTAAAAAATGAGGGTGAGACAAAGATAGCACACCTGTTCCGAGTGAATGTGCCTTCACTGTGTACCATTGTTGCGATATGCGCTCTTTGCGGTGCACCTGGTGCGAGGGCCCGTCATCGCCGCTTGCGGCTTTAATTATTATTAGGGCCCGAGCACCGAGGTGCACGAGCCCGGAACGGGCTTGTGCACCGATAGGTGCGAAGCCCTATTGTTTTTGTAAGAATTATTATTATTATTTTTTGTTATTCTTTTCCTCACAATGGAACCGGCCATTTTTGACCACTTTCCCGTGCTCAAAAAGTCACGAAATTTTGCACACACCTTGGAATTCTGGAACACTGGAGGTTTACAGAGGTATAGACCCGGGTGTGGCCCAGGGACTCTGTAGCGCCCCCTAAAGTAAAAAAATGCCTTGGGCTCTATGGGCCGGTCTCATGATGAACTTTAACATACTCCTCGGACACCGTTTGTCAGATTCCTGTGAAATTTGGTAGACATGATGCCAAGATATTGCTCATGTCAAATTGCGAAGGGATTTTTCATACCTTTTACGAATTCAAGATGGCGGATGCATGAAATAAGAGAAAAAATGAAAAACAGGAAATGTGGCATAACATCACACTGGATTGATAAAATCGCCTGAAACTCATACCGTTTATAGATCTTATGATTACGACAATATCCATTCACTTACTGGGCGTGGTTGTTACAGCGCCACCATCTGGCAAGGTGGAACCATTACAGAAATTGACATTTAGTTCCATGGTTGACATATACTTTGAGCTACATGCAAGAAATTTGGTAGGTGTGTGGGACTCCCCAAGACGAACAATTTTTGTATTACATTGCATTAGCCACGCCCAACAGGAAGTGAGGTATTAAGGAGTGTAAAAATTTGGACACACAGTGAACTTTAACGTACTTGTCGGACACGGTATGTCAGATTCAAGTGAAATTTGGTGTACATGACCTCTAGATGTTGCTGATGCTAAATTGCGAACAGATTTTTGATACTACGAAATATGTTGGAATAACAATATTATGAAATTGTATGATTTTAATAGCTCATCACGAAACAGGAAGTGTGTCATAAAATCACACTGCATTAACCGATTGGTCTGAAACTTCACAGGTTCATAGATGGTATGAGTGTGATGATATCTAGACACTCCGTGGGCGTGGCTGTTGTAGCGCCACCACCTGGTCAAGCAGGAAATGTGCCAGAAATTGACAATGCTTTACCCGATTGATCTGAAACTTGACTGGTTCATAGATGGTATGACTGTGATGATATCTAAACACCCCGTGGGCGTGACTGTTATAGCGCCACCGTCTGGTCAAGCAGGAAAAGTGCTTATCACGAAACAGGAAGTGTGTCATAAAATCACACTGCATTAACCGATTGGTCTGAAACTTCACAGGTTCATAGATGGCATGAGTGTGATGATATCTAGACACTCCGTGGGCGTGGCTGTTGTAGCGCCACCATCTGGTCAAGCAGGAAATGTGCCAGAAATTGACAATACTTTACCCGATTGATCTGAAACTTCACAGGTTCATAGATGTTATGACTGTGATGATATCTAAACACCCCGTGGGCGTGACTGTTATAGCGCCACCGTCTGGTCAAGCAGGAAAAGTGCCAGAAATTGACAATGCTTTACCTGATTAGTCTTAAATTTCACTGCTACATAGATGGTTTGACTGGGACGATATCTAGACACTCCATGGGCGTGCCTCCAGACTGTGTTCTGACTGCGCATTACCATTAACTGAAACTCTCTGGTGCCCTGTAGTGGTCAAATATTATAACTTG
Organism: Sardinella longiceps; assembly: GCA_027497455.2. NCBI lineage: Eukaryota > Metazoa > Chordata > Actinopteri > Clupeiformes > Clupeidae > Sardinella > Sardinella longiceps. Next base: position 9,874 of record JAODXP020000076.1, on the reverse strand, counting down.
GAAACGGTTTGACGTAGCTTATCCAAACTTGGTATATGGACTCCTGAACGTGTTCTGACCACGCATGACCATGAATCGAAACTCTCTAGTGCCCTCTAGTGGTCAAATATGATAACTTGAAAACAGTTTGACGTAGCTTATCCAAACTTGGTATATAGACTCCTGACCATGTTCTGACCATGCATAACTATGAATTGAAACTCTCTAGCGCCCTCTAGTGGTGAAATATGATAACTTGGAAACGGTTTGACGTAGCTTATCCAAACTTGGTATGTGGACTCCTGATCGTGTTCTGACCACGGATAACCATGAATCGAAACTCTGATGCACCCTCTAGTGGTCAAATATGATAACTTGGACACGGTTTGACGTAGCTTATCCAAACTTGGTATATGGACTTCTGACCGTGTTCTGACCACGCAAAACCATGAATCGAAACTCTCTAATGCCCCCTTGTGGTCGAACATTATAACTTGGAAACGGTTTGACCTATCATAGCCAAAGTTGGTACTCAGACTGTGGACCACCTTCTGAACATGCAGTATGACTTATGTGAATCTCTGTAGCGCCCCTACTAAGAGAAAGAGTTTAAAAGGCAGACTGAGTGAGTGTGTGACAGTAAATGTCTGCGAGTGTAAAAAATGAGGGTGAGACAAAGATAGCACACCTGTTCCGACTGAATGTGCCTTCACTGTGTACCATTGTTGCGATATGCACTCTTTGCGGTGCACCTGGTGCGAGGGCCCGTCATCGCCACTTGTGGCTTTAATTAGGGCCCGAGCACCGAGGTGCACGAGCCCGGAACGGGCTTGTGCACCGACCGGTGCGAAGCCCTATTGCTTTTGGAAAGATTATTATTTTTTTTTTTTTTGTTATTCTTTTCCTCCCAAAGGAACCGGCCATTTTTGACCACCTTCCCGTGCGTGAAAAGTCACGAAATTTTGCACACACCTTGGAAGTCTGGAACACTGGAGGTATACAGAGGTATAGACCCGGGTGTGGCCCAGGGACTCTGTAGCGCCCCCTAAAGTAAAAAAATGCCTTGGGCTCTATGGGCCGGTCTCATGGTGAACTTTAACGTACTCCTCGGACACCATTTGTCGGATGCCTATGAAATTTGGTAGACATGATGCCAAGATGTTGCTCATGTGGAATTGCGAAGGGATTTTTCATACCTTTTACGAAATCAAGATGGCGGAGGCATGAATTAAGAGAAAAACTGAAAAACAGGAAATGTGTCATAACATCGCACTGGATTGATAGAATCGTCTGAAACTCATACCGTTTATAGATCCTGTGATTACGACAATATCCATACACTTAATGGGTGTGGTTGTTACAGCGCCACCATCTGGCAAGGTGGAACCACTACAGAAATTGACATTAAGTGCCATGGTTGACATATACTTTGAGCTACATGCACGAAATTTGGTAGGTGTGTGGGACTCCCCAAGACGAACAACTTTCGCATTACATTGCATTAGCCACGCCCAACAGGAAGTGAGGTAATAAGGAGTGTAAAAATTTGGACACACAGTGAACTTTAACGTACTTGTCGGACACGGTATGTCAGATTGAAGTGAAATTTGGTGTACATGACCTCTAGATGCTGATGATGCCAAATTGCGAACGGATTTTTGATATCTCGTACTATGTTGAAATAACAATTTTATGAAATTGTATGATTTTAATAGCTCATCACGAAACAGGAAGTGTGTCATAAAATTACACAGCATTAACCGATTGGTCTGAAACTTCACAGGTTCATAGATGGTATGACTGTGATGATATTTAGACACCCCGGGGCGTGGCTGTTATAGCGCCACCACCTGGCCAAGCAGGAAATGTGCCAGAAATTGACAATGCTTTACCCGATTGATCTGAAACTTCACTGGCTTATAGATAGTATGACTGTGATGATATGTAGACACCCTGTGGGCGTGCCTGTTATAGCGCCACCAACTGGTCAAGCAGGAAATGTGCCAGAAATTGACAACGTTTTACCTGATTGATCTGAAACTTCACTGGTTCATAGATGGTGTGCCTGTGATGATATCAAGACACCCCATGGGCGTGCCTCCGGACTGTGTTCTGACCGCGCATTACCATTAACTGAAACTCCCTAGCGCCCCCTAGTGGTCAAAAATTATAACTTGGAAACGGTTTGACGTAGCTTATCCAAACTTGGTATATGGACTCCTGACCGCGTTCTGACCACGCCTAACCATGAATCGAAACTCTGTAGCGCCCTCTAGTGGTCAAATATGATAACTTGGAAACGGTTTGACGTAGCTTATCCAAACTTGGTATATAGACCCCTGACCGTGTTCTGACCACCCATAACCATGAATCGAAACTCTCTAGCGCCCTCTAGTGGTCAAATATGATAACTTGGAAACGGTTTGACGTAGCTTATCCAAACTTGGTATGTGTACTCTTGATTGTGTTCTGACCACGCATAACCATGAATCGAAACTCTGTAGCACCCTCTAGTGGTCAAATATGATAACTTAGAAACGGTTTGACGTAGCTGATCCAAACTTGGTATATGGACTCCTGACCGTGTTCTGACCACGCAGAACCAAGAATCGAAACTTTTAAATGCCCCCTTGTGGTCAAACATTATAAATTGGAAACGGTTTGACCTATCATAGCAAAAGTTGGTACACAGACTATGGACCATCTTCTGATCATGCAGTATGACTCTGAAATTTTCCTCTAGAGCCCCTACTAAGGGAGAGAGTGTTAAAGGCAGACTGAGTGAGTGTGAGTGTGTGCGAGTGTAAAAATGAGGGTTAGACAAAGAGAGCACGGCTGCTGCGAGTGAATGTGCATCCCTGTTTACGGTGCACCATTTTTGCGGTATGTCCTCTTTGCGGTGCACCTGGTGCGAGGGCCCGTCATCGCCGCTAGCGGCTTTAATTATTAGGGCCCGAGCACCGAGGTGCACGAGCCCGGAACGGGCTTGTGCACCGACCGGTGCGAAGCCCTATTGCTTTTGCTCAGATTATTAGGGCCCGAGCACCGAGGTGCACGAGCCCGGAACGGGCTTGTGCACCGACCGGTGCGAAGCCCTATTGCTTTTGTAAGGATTTTTATTATTATTATTTTTTTTTTTTTTGTTATTCTTTTCCTCCCAAAGGAACCGGCCATTTTTGACCACCTTCCCGTGCGTGAAAAGTCACGAAATTTTGCACACACCTTGGAAGTCTGGAACACTGGAGGTATACAGAGGTATAGACCCGGGTGTGGCCCAGGGACTCTGTAGCGCCCCCTAAAGTAAAAAAATGCCTTGGGCTCTATGGGCCGGTCTCATGGTGAACTTTAACGTACTCCTCGGACACCGTTTGTCGGATGCCTATGAAATTTGGTAGACATGATGCCAAGATGTTGCTCATGTGGAATTGCGAAGGGATTTTTCATACCTTTTACGAAATCAAGATGGCGGAGGCATGAATTAAGAGAAAAACTGAAAAACAGGAAATGTGTCATAACATCGCACTGGATTGATAGAATCGTCTGAAACTCATACCGTTTATAGATCCTGTGATTACGACAATATCCATACACTTAATGGGTGTGGTTGTTACAGCGCCACCATCTGGCAAGGTGGAACCACTACAGAAATTGACATTAAGTGCCATGGTTGACATATACTTTGAGCTACATGCACGAAATTTGGTAGGTGTGTGGGACTCCCCAAGACGAACAACTTTCGCATTACATTGCATTAGCCACGCCCAACAGGAAGTGAGGTAATAAGGAGTGTAAAAATTTGGACACACAGTGAACTTTAACGTACTCGTCGGACACGGTATGTCAGATTGAAGTGGAATTTGGTGTACATGACCTCTAGATGCTGATGATGCCAAATTGCGAACGGATTTTTGATATCTCGTACTATGTTGAAATAACAATTTTATGAAATTGTATGATTTTAATAGCTCATCACGAAACAGGAAGTGTGTCATAAAATTACACAGCATTAACCAATTGGTCTGAAACTTCACAGGTTCATAGATGGTATGACTGTGATGATATCTAGACACCCCGGGGGCGTGGCTGTTATAGCGCCACCACCTGGCCAAGCAGGAAATGTGCTAGAAATTGATACTGCTTTACCCGATTAATCTGAAACTTCACTGGCTTATAGATAGTATGACTGTGATGACATCTAGACACCCCGTGGGCGTGCCTGTTATAGCGCCACCACCTGGCCAAGCAGGAAAAGTGCCAGAAATTGACTATACTTTACCCGATTGATCTGAAACTTCACAGGTTCATAGATCGTGTGCCTGTGATGATATCTAGACACCCCGTGGGCGTGCCTGTTATAGCACCACCACCTGGTCAAGCAGGAAAGGTGCTAAAAGTGCTAGTGGTCAAAAATTATAACTTGGAAACGGTTTGACATAGCTTATCCAAACTTGGTTTATGGACTCCTGACCGTGTTCTGACCACACATAACCATGAATCGAAACTCTGTAGCGCCCCTAGTGGTCAAATATTATAACTTGGAAACGGTTTGACGTAGCTTATCCAAACTTAGTATATGGACTCTTGACCGTGTACTGACCACACAGAATCATGAATCGAAACTGTCTAGCGCCCTCTAGTGGTCAAATATGATAACTTGGGAACGGTTTGACGTAGCTTATTCAAACTTGGTATATGGACTCCTGACCATGTTCTGACCACGCATAACGATGAATCGAAACTCTCTAGCGCCCTCTAGTGGTCAAATATGATAACTTGGACACGATTTGACGTAGCTTATCCAAACTTGGTATATGGACTCCTGACCGTGTTCTGACCACGCAAAACCATGAATCGAAACTCTCTAATGCCCCCTTGTGGTCGAACATTATAACTTGGAAACGGTTTGACCTATCATAGCCAAAGTTGGTACTCAGACTGTGGACCACCTTCTGAACATGCAGTATGACTGAGTGAGTGTGTGACAGTGAGTGTCTGCGAGTGTAAAAAAATGAGGGTGAGACAAAGATAGCACACCTGTTCCGAGTGAATGTGCCTTCATTGTGTACCATTGTTGCGATATGCACTCTTTGCGGTGCACCTGGTGCGAGGGCCCGTCATCGCCGCTTGCGGCTTTAATTATTATTATTTTTCTTCCCCTGGAACCGGCCGTTTTTGACCCCTTTCCCGTGCATGAAAACTCACGAAATTTTGCACACACCTTGGAAGTCTGGAACACTGGAGGTTTACAGAGGTATAGACCCGGGTGTGGCCCAGGGACTCCGTAGCGCCCCCTAAAGTAAAAAAATACCTTGGGCTCTATGGGGCGGTCTCATGATGAACTTTAACATACTCCTCGGACACCGTTTGTCAGATTCCTGTGAAATTTGGTAGATATGATACCAAGACATTGCTCATGTCAAATTGCGAAGGGATTTTTCATACCTTTTACGAATTCAAGATGGCGGATGCATGAAATAAGAGAAAAAATGAAAAATAGGAAATGTGGCATAACATCACACTTGATTGATAAAATCGCCTGAAACTCATACCGTTTATAGATCTTATGATTACCACGATATCCATTCACTTACTGGGCGTGGTTATTACAGCGCCACCATCTGGCAAGGTGGAACCACTACAAAAATTGACATTTAGCTCCATGGTTCACATATACTTTGAGCTACATGCACGAAATTTGGTAGGTGTGTGGGACTCCCCAAGACGAACAATTTTTGTATTACATTGCATTAGCCACGCCCAACAGGAAGTGAGGTAATAAGGAGTGTAAAAATTTGGACACACAATGAACTTTAACGTACTCGTCGGACAGGGTATGTCAGATTGAAGTGAAATTTGGTGTACATGACCTCTAGATGCTGATGATGCCAAATTGCGAACGGATTTTTGATATCTCGTACTATGTTGAAATAACAATTTTATGAAATTGTATGATTTTAATAGCTCATCACGAAACAGGAAGTGTGTCATAAAATTACACAGCATTAACTGATTGGTCTGAAACTTCACAGGTTCATAGATGGTATGACTGTGATGATATCTAGACACCCCGGGGGCGTGGCTGTTATAGCGCCACCACCTGGCCAAGCAGGAAATGTGCTAGAAATTGATACTGCTTTACCCGATTAATCTGAAACTTCACTGGCTTATAGATAGTATGACTGTGATGACATCTAGACACCCCGTGGGCGTGGCTGTTATAGCGCCACCACCTGGCCAAGCAGGAAAAGTGCCAGAAATTGACTATACTTTACCCGATTGATCTGAAACTTCACATGTACATAGATCGTGTGCCTGTGATGATATCTAGACACCCCGTGGGCGTGCCTGTTATAGCACCACCACCTGGTCAAGCAGGAAAGGTGCTAAAAGTGCTAGTGGTCAAAAATTATAACTTGGGAACGGTTTGACGTAGCTTATCCAAACTTGGTATATGGACTCCTGACCGTGTTCTGACCACGCAAAACCATGAATCGAAACTCTCTAATGCCCCCTTGTGGTCGAACATTATAACTTGGAAACGGTTTGACCTATCATAGCCAAAGTTGGTACTCAGACTGTGGACCACCTTCTGAACATGCAGTATGACTTATGTGAATCTCTGTAGCGCCCCTACTAAGAGAAAGAGTTTAAAAGGCAGACTGAGTGAGTGTGTGACAGTGAGTGTCTGCGCGTGTAAAAAATGAGGGTGAGACAAAGATAGCACACCTGTTCCGAGTGAATGTGCATTCACTGTGTACCATTGTTGCGATATGCACTCTTTGCGGTGCACCTGGTGCGAGGGCCCGTCATCGCCGCTTGCGGCTTTAATTATTATTATTTTTTGTTATTCTTTTCCTCACAATGGAACCGGCCATTTTTGACCACTTTCCCGTGCTCAAAAAGTCACGAAATTTTGCACACACCTTGGAATTCTGGAACACTGGAGGTTTACAGAGGTATAGACCCGGGTGTGGCCCAGGGACTCTGTAGCGCCCCTAAAGTAAAAAAATGCCTTGGGCTCTATGGGCCGGTCTCATGATGAACTTTAACATACTCCTCGGACACCGTTTGTCAGATTCCTGTGAAATTTGGTAGACATGATGCCAAGATATTGCTCATGTCAAATTGCGAAGGGATTTTTCATACCTTTTACGAATTCAAGATGGCGGATGCATGAAATAAGAGAAAAAATGAAAAACAGGAAATGTGGCATAACATCACACTGGATTGATAAAATCGCCTGAAACTCATACCGTTTATAGATCTTATGATTACGACAATATCCATTCACTTACTGGGCGTGGTTGTTACAGCGCCACCATCTGGCAAGGTGGAACCATTACAGAAATTGACATTTAGTTCCATGGTTGACATATACTTTGAGCTACATGCAAGAAATTTGGTAGGTGTGTGGGACTCCCCAAGACGAACAATTTTTGTATTACATTGCATTAGCCACGCCCAACAGGAAGTGAGGTATTAAGGAGTGTAAAAATTTGGACACACAGTGAACTTTAACGTACTTGTCGGACACGGTATGTCAGATTCAAGTGAAATTTGGTGTACATGACCTCTAGATGTTGCTGATGCTAAATTGCGAACAGATTTTTGATACTACGAAATATGTTGGAATAACAATATTATGAAATTGTATGATTTTAATAGCTCATCACGAAACAGGAAGTGTGTCATAAAATCACACTGCATTAACCGATTGGTCTGAAACTTCACAGGTTCATAGATGGTATGAGTGTGATGATATCTAGACACTCCGTGGGCGTGGCTGTTGTAGCGCCACCACCTGGTCAAGCAGGAAATGTGCCAGAAATTGACAATGCTTTACCCGATTGATCTGAAACTTGACTGGTTCATAGATGGTATGACTGTGATGATATCTAAACACCCCGTGGGCGTGACTGTTATAGCGCCACCGTCTGGTCAAGCAGGAAAAGTGCTTATCACGAAACAGGAAGTGTGTCATAAAATCACACTGCATTAACCGATTGGTCTGAAACTTCACAGGTTCATAGATGGCATGAGTGTGATGATATCTAGACACTCCGTGGGCGTGGCTGTTGTAGCGCCACCATCTGGTCAAGCAGGAAATGTGCCAGAAATTGACAATGCTTTACCCGATTGATCTGAAACTTCACAGGTTCATAGATGTTATGACTGTGATGATATCTAAACACCCCGTGGGCGTGACTGTTATAGCGCCACCGTCTGGTCAAGCAGGAAAAGTGCCAGAAATTGACAATGCTTTACCCGATTAGTCTTAAATTTCACTGCTACATAGATGGTTTGACTGGGACGATATCTAGACACTCCATGGGCGTGCCTCCAGACTGTGTTCTGACTGCGCATTACCATTAACTGAAACTCTCTGGTGCCCTGTAGTGGTCAAATATTATAACTTGGAAACGGTTTGACGTAGCTTATCCAAACTTGGTATATGGACTCCTGAACGTGTTCTGACCACGCATGACCATGAATCGAAACTCTCTAGCGCCCTCTAGTGGTCAAATATGATAACTTGAAAACAGTTTGACGTAGCTTATCCAAACTTGGTATATAGACTCCTGACCATGTTCTGACCATGCATAACTATGAATTGAAACTCTCTAGCGCCCTCTAGTGGTGAAATATGATAACTTGGAAACGGTTTGACGTAGCTTATCCAAACTTGGTATGTGGACTCCTGATCGTGTTCTGACCACGGATAACCATGAATCGAAACTCTGATGCACCCTCTAGTGGTCAAATATGATAACTTGGACACGGTTTGACGTAGCTTATCCAAACTTGGTATATGGACTTCTGACCGTGTTCTGACCACGCAAAACCATGAATCGAAACTCTCTAATGCCCCCTTGTGGTCGAACATTATAACTTGGAAACGGTTTGACCTATCATAGCCAAAGTTGGTACTCAGACTGTGGACCACCTTCTGAACATGCAGTATGACTTATGTGAATCTCTGTAGCGCCCCTACTAAGAGAAAGAGTTTAAAAGGCAGACTGAGTGAGTGTGTGACAGTGAATGTCTGCGAGTGTAAAAAATGAGGGTGAGACAAAGATAGCACACCTGTTCCGACTGAATGTGCCTTCACTGTGTACCATTGTTGCGATATGCACTCTTTGCGGTGCACCTGGTGCGAGGGCCCGTCATCGCCACTTGTGGCTTTAATTATTATTATTTTTTCTTCCCCTGGAACCGGCCGTTTTTGACCCCTTTCCCGTGCATGAAAACTCACGAAATTTTGCACACACCTTGGAAGTCTGGAACACTGGAGGTTTACAGAGGTATAGACCCGGGTGTGGCCCAGGGACTCCGTAGCGCCCCCTAAAGTAAAAAAATACCTTGGGCTCTATGGGGCGGTCTCATGATGAACTTTAACATACTCCTCGGACACCGTTTGTCAGATTCCTGTGAAATTTGGTAGATATGATACCAAGACATTGCTCATGTCAAATTGCGAAGGGATTTTTCATACCTTTTACGAATTCAAGATGGCGGATGCATGAAATAAGAGAAAAAATGAAAAATAGGAAATGTGGCATAACATCACACTTGATTGATAAAATCGCCTGAAACTCATACCGTTTATAGATCTTATGATTACCACGATATCCATTCACTTACTGGGCGTGGTTATTACAGCGCCACCATCTGGCAAGGTGGAACCACTACAAAAATTGACATTTAGCTCCATGGTTCACATATACTTTGAGCTACATGCACGAAATTTGGTAGGTGTGTGGGACTCCCCAAGACGAACAATTTTTGTATTACATTGCATTAGCCACGCCCAACAGGAAGTGAGGTAATAAGGAGTGTAAAAATTTGGACACACAATGAACTTTAACGTACTCGTCGGACAGGGTATGTCAGATTG
>JAODXP020000075.1:60000-67464 GCA_027497455.2 Sardinella longiceps | reverse complement strand
TTATAATCGCCTTGGCTCTCGTGAGGCACCTAGAGTTGGCCATTTCATCCAGGGAGGGGAGGGGACTGCCGGTCACCTTCTCTGCAGTCCTGATGACCCTCTGCAGCCTCTTTCTGCCAGACACTGTACAGACAGCATACCACACTGGGATGGTACATACGCATACCACACTGGGATGGTATGCTACCTTTTTCAGCAAACGTGTTTTCAGTGTGAGTATGTGTGTGTGTGTGTGTGAGTGTGTGTGTGTGTGTGTTTAGCTAAATTGTGAGCTTGTCACATTGGCTATGAGGTCAAAACAGCCGCTAAGGGATTGTTTAACCCCAGCATGTCATGACAATGAAAATATATTTTTGCTGTGATCTACAGCTGATCAAGCCTGTGTATTGTCTGTGTTTGCGTTATGATTGCATGACAGGTTATGCTAGGCTTTTCTTAACCGCTTAACTGTAACCTACTGTTAGTTGTACGGGCTACATTCTCAAGTTAACGTGGTTCAGATACATAAAGGGGAGAGCCCATAGGTTAAGCCACTGTACCCACCCAGCATTGCATGTGACTGTACCCGTGATTAGGGTGATAGGAGTGCTCTACTCACTATATTGCTACGTCTTTGGGTGCTGGTTTAAGTTAGGATATGCATTAAGACGTAATAAACCGCACTCTCTGTATATCTTTTATGCATATTTATTGGAACATGTCCGCAAGTACGCGTTTCGGCACTAGGCCATCATCAGCTTGTAAGTACAAAGCATTCAATGCACTTTTAACTGAATCAGGTGAGTGCGGTTACGTCACCTGATTGAGAGCACCCAAGGGTGCACCCAGTTCTTAATTGGAGCCTGACAGGTGAAAACGTCACCACACTCAACCAGCAATAAGCATACAGCAACACATGCCCTTAATGGGGTCAGCTCTATGTTCCCACAGCCCTATGTTCCCACATTTGTTAGGAATTTTTATTTTTCTCTGAATTTTTGGAAATTAGGCCCTATGTTCCCACAGCCCTATGTCCCCACAACCCTATGTTCCCACATTTCTTAGGAAATATGGGAAATTGGGCCCTATGTTCCCACAGCCCCATGCTCTCACATTACAAAGATTAAATAAAATTGGACCCTATTTTCCCACAGCAATATGTTCCAATAAGGGCATGTTCACACCAACACAGGTAATCTTTATCCAGTTAGCCCTTCCATTCACATTAGAATGTAGGATTCTAAAACTGAAAATGATTCCAAAAATGATTGCTGAGGTTGATTTCAAAAATGATCGCTGAGGTGGATGAATATAAAATTGTTGTGTAATGTGGATGCAAAACGTTCTGAAAATGAGAGTGGATGAAGATGGTCTTCATTGTGAATATGAATCTAGGCACACAGCATAAAATAACCTTAACCCTTCTTACCCTAACCCCACTACCTGGAAGGCTCCGAGCAATATGGTCTTTGGTATTTTTTGCCCTCAACGGTTCCTTCCAGGCAGCGCTGCCTTCAAGGCACTATCCCACTCAGTTTAGGGTTAGGATGAGGGTTGAGGGGGTTAGGGTTAGGAATAGGGTAAATGTAGTGCCTTTTAGGCTGTGCTGCCTGGAAGGTGCCGTTGGGAGCAAAAAACACCATTGAGCAAATAATACCAACGATTGAATCTTGCTTGAACTTATATAGGGGGTCTACCAGGCAGGGGTAGAAATGTGGGTCTATAGTTACCTCACTCACGTCAGATGATGCGCTACGTAACTTTCGCAAGGCACTTCCGCGCAACGATCTGATGTTGAAGCCCATCAGAGAGATTTCAAGCCCAATATTCTCTAACCGGACCAATCAGGGCCGCTGGCTGCTGTAGAGGATGTGACGTGGCGAAGAAGCAACTGTTTTGAATCCAACCAATCCAACAAACGTAACCAGCGTCATCGGTTGGTTTCGATGTGGTTGGCTGAAGTGTACGTCAATTAAATTGATGGGCAAGCCGTTTGCCCAGTTAGATTCAAGGATCCGAAAGGCCTCGCGCTGGTGGAGATACCGCTCCCTGTCTCCCCCTCGTTTTGGACTTTTAACAAGTTCAATGCCCTGGAACCTTAGTGAACATGCATCGTGCCCGCACTTATTAAAGTGCCTTGCTACTGACAATTTAATGTCATTATTACGTATGTTGCTTTTGTGTTCATTAATTCTTATTCTGAGTTCTCTTTTAGTCTTACCGACATAGCAAAAACCGCAGGGACATTTTAACATATACACTACAAAACACGTCCGACAAGAGATTCGCCCTCTCTCAGAGAATCTCTTGCCGGTGCGTCGATGCGAGAAAAAGTTGCTTTTGATCATAGCATTGCAGTTTATGCAGCTTCTGTAGGGGAAATTTCCGTGTTCGAGGGTTTTCAGCCAATTGGAAGGGGGCGTAAACGTGTCTGCCTTGACCAATTTGTCTCTGATATTTCTAGATCTTTTATAGGCAAAACAAGGATGGTTGGTAAAGTTTTGTCCAATGTGTGCATCGCTAGACAATATGTACAATATAGTGTTTTTTGATTATAGCCTTAATATTGCCTGATAAGGGTGAATAAGTGGAGGACAATACTAAACGACTGGCTGGGTTAGACTCTTTCTTTGTGAGCAGCGTTTCACTTTGAGTGGTGCGAACCCTATCCAAACATGAGGTTACATTTTTTAGTCATAGCCTTTTTCAATGAAGCGGTCGTGGACAATTTTGGCTTGACTTTCAAATTCTCCGTCGGAACTGCATATTCTTCTCATATGTAAGAATTGGCTATACGGCAGACTTTTTTTCATTGAGCTAGGGTGATGGCTTTTGGCATGTAAAAATTTGTTTCTGTCCCAAGGTGGGACCATTTGATCTGTGTACCATAACGTCCACAAAGGATATGGAGGACCTGTCAAATTCCAGCGAAAAACTTATTGACCCAAGTCTGGAGTTCAAATACTCATGAAAATTATGCAATTGTTCAACTGTCCCATTAAACATAAAAAAACACATCATCAATGTAGCGAAACCAACATTTCAAGAAAGTATTTAAATCAGCATTGGAATATATAAAGTGTGCCTCGAATTTACCCATGAATAAATTAGCATAATTTGGGGCAAAGGGAGAACCCATTGCCGTTCCCTTCACTTGGTGGTAATAATTGTCCTCAAATCTGAAATAGTTCATGGTTAACACTATGTGAGCCAAATCCCACAGAAAGCTTTTCGGGGGTTGATTAGTCTCCTTAGAGCAGGGGTTCTATAAGTGGGTTAGTCTCCCTAGAGTCCAAATAAGAGTCCAGGGCACATAAGCCCAAGTCATGAGGGATGAGGGGTCCATAAGCCCAAGTCATGAGGGATGGTCGTATATAGGCTTGTCACATCCATAGTGCATAACAAATCAGTCTCTGATAGATGCACAGTAGTCAGTTTATTCAAAAAATCAGTGGTGTCCTGCAAATATGAGGGTAAAGCCCGGACTAATGGTTTAATGTGCCAATCCACATACTGGGAGATGGGCTCAGTTAATGATTGGCATCCTGCCACAATCGGGCGTCCAGGTACGCAGTCATCATATTGTTTATGGATTTTTGGTAAGGTGTAAAACACCGCTCTCACCGTTTTTTTAAAGTCTTAATGTGACTGTACCCGCCCAGCATTGCATGTGACGTGTTACAGCCCATAGGTTAGGCCACTGTACCCGCCCAGTATTGCATGTTAGGTGTTACATTTCTGTGCTTCTGGGAAACACCCCTGAACACCGCTTTGGACATGGGTCAAAGGCACATGGGAATAACATGCCCTGCACACTGCTTGACCCGGGTTGAACACATGGTACTTTGGCCCGGTAATTTAGCGGGTTGTAGTGTGAAAGCAGCTTAAGATCTCCACAGCTCAAAAGTAAAGTAAATTAACCCAAAAATAGCCTTGGGCTCAAATATATATATATATATAATGTGTGTGTGTGTGTGTTTGTGTGTACTTTGTAGGCACACAGTTGCAAGGTTTCTGCTGAAAAAGTCTTTGGTAGACAAAAAATACAGTTTGACTTTGCGTACACCAGTGTGGCTGCAGCCTACACACACACACACACACACATCACAGGAGGATGAAGTCACCAGTACACCAGTGTGGCTGCAGCAAACACACACACACACACACACATCACAGGAGGATGAAGTCACCAGTACACCAGTGTGGTTGCAGCAAATATAGCTCTCTGTGTGTGTGTGTGTGTGTGTGTGTGTGTGTGTGTGTGTGGTTAGGGTTAGGCCGGTTAGGCCCACGCTGCTGCTGCTGTTCACTGCTGTTAACAGAAACTTTTTTTGTGAGTTTGTGATTAAAAAAAAAAAAAACTCTGCATAGACTAACTGTGTGTGGGTGTATGTAGGTTCTGATGAGAGAGTGTGCATATGTAGCCGGTGGCGGACCGCACACGGGTCTTAAACCTGCCACACACACACACACGCGCGCGCGTAGCCGGTGGCGGACTTCACCACGCACGGGTCTCAAACCTGCCGTTGTGGGATTGGGACGCTCTAACCAACTGAGCTAAAAGCCCCAGCTTCTAACTCAGCTGTTAAAAGCGCCCAAGGAATTGGGTGATGAGGCTTTACACATACTGCCGCCAAGCTAGCCGAGCTAGCTGGCCTCCGTTACACATACGAGTGTCTGAAAAAAGGTAATGTGTAAATGTGTAATTAAGAAAGAGAGAGAGAAAAGTAGTGTGCACACTGTTTGTATTTGAGAAAGAGAGAAAAAAGTAATGTGTACACTGTTTGCATTTGAGAAAGAGAGAAAAAAGGTAATATACACTGTGTGCATTTGAGAATGAGAGAGAAAGAATATTGTGGGAAAGGGGCTAATTCTCTCAATCACATATTCCTATTGATTCTTACATACACACATTCCTATTGATTATTTCCCTTCTCCTGAGAAGGAGCTAGACTTGTTTAATCTTATGTGCTCTGTCTGAAAGCTTCCCTGAGTTTGTGTGTGTGAGAGAGAGAGAGAGATAGGATGATTAAAACCGCATACACACACACACACACACACACACAGATACACAATCTCATCTTCTCAAGTTACACTCAATACTCTACCAACACACACACCTCCCTATGGTGTTGGCTAGCTCAGTGGGTTTGGCATCCCACTACCCCTCATTCACTTGCTCGCGCACACACACACACACACACACACACACACACACACAGGCTGTCTCAAACACTCTCATGTGCACACACACTCTCTCACACACACATACAAACTCTACAGTGGCTTAAGGAGGGTTGGGCATCACACTCATGCACACACATACACACACACACACTCTCACACACTTACACACACACACACATACAAACTCTGCAGTGGCTTGAGGAGGGTTGGCCATCACACTCACGCACACATACACATACACACACGCGCAGACACACACACATACACACTTACACAAACTTGACATCACACACGCAGACGAAGACACACTTTCTCTCTCTCTATCTCTTTAGCTGCTTTCACTCTTACAGTCACACCCGGATATGTAAGGGAAATGTATCGAGCTGCATGTGTTAAGCCTGGATATGTATGGGAAATGTATCAAGCTGCATGTGTTAAGCCTGGATATGTATGGGAAATGTATCAAGCTGCATGTGTTAAGCCTGGATATGTATGGGAAATGTATCGAGCTGCATGTGTTAAGCCTGGATATGTATGGGAAATGTATCGAGCTGCATGTGTTAAGCCTGGATATGTAACGGAAATGTATCGAGCTGCTGCTACCCAGAGCAGTCAATATACCTGTAATAAAGTTGTAATTACATTGTAATAGGGCAATTAATTTTGGAAAATTTGACATTTTAAGCAAGAATTCTCACCCTTTGTCGGGCCCTAAGAAGTAAGGGTATTCGATTTTAACATCCAATTCCGCTCACAATTTAACCTTTGGGACGGAAAGAATTAGACTGGAGACCGGAATGCATCTGAAAATTATTATATAAAGGTATATCCTTCTTAATTTGAATGCAATTCAGATGTTGTTTGAGTCTAATTCTAGTAGTGTGCTTCGTTTCCCCCACATAGAGAATTCCACACCTTATTATGAGTATAAGTAAAATTATATAGACCAAGTTGGGTGTGACAGACAAACTAACAGATAGATAGATAGATAGATAGATAGATAGATAGATAGATAGATAGATAGAAAAAGATAGATGCTTTATTGATCCCCAAGGGGAAATTCAAGAAAAGGTGCTCCTTTGCCTGTAAAAGAGCTGAAAATGTAGTTGGAAGACAGACAGACAGACAGATAGATAGATAGACAGACAGACAGACAGATAGATAGACAGATAGATAGATAGATAGATGCTATATTGATCCCCAAGGGGAAATTCAAGAAAAGGTGCTCCTTTGCCTGTAAAAGAGTTGAAAATGTAGTTGGAAGACAGACAAGTTCCCTTTTCTGGTCTTGGCCTGTCCAACCTGGTATGTATTAAAAGATGTTTTAATATCTATTCCTGGGATAGGCCCAGATCAAGTGGAGCTGTAAATTGCTCGTAACCTTAATGCTCTTGTGGTGATTACTTAGAATGTCCAGAAAACCCCTAAAGGCCACTTCCCCATAAGTCCAGACTGAAAAGATCGTCCAAATACCTGAAGTAAAGCGCTGCCTCCCCATAAGTCCTGACTGGAAAGATTGTCCAAATACCGGAAGTAAAGCGGCCGCTCTGTTCCCGGGCCAATAGATAAATGTTGGCATACAAAGGCTCAAATGCCATACCATGTACCTGAAGACAGTGTTGCCCAATGCTATAATATGTATCTGAAGATAGTGTTGCCCAATGCCATACCATGTACCTGAAGACAGTGTTGCCCAATGCCATACCATGTACCTGAAGACAGTGTTGCCCAATGCCATACCATGTACCTGAAGATAGTGTTGCCCGATGCCATACTATATACCTGAAGACAGTGTTGCCCGATGCCATACCATGTACCTGAAGACAGTGTTGCCCAATGCTATACTATAGTGGTTCCTATTGAACATGAAGTCATTCCTGGTCAGACCCAGGCTTAATAATTGTAATAAGGCCTGATCAGGACGATTTGGGTCAGGGAATTTTTGAAAGGTTTTCTTCACTGCTTGAAGGCCTAAATCTGTATAGATATAGGGTTAGGGTTAGGGTTAGGTGCTGTGCATTGTAAACATAAAGGTATCTTGTGGCATCAGTGTTTTATTCTGAATTTTGGTGACAAATTCATAAGTATCTTTGATGTAACTACTATGACATTGTGAGATGGGATTTGAGCAGTAATCGATGTATTTTGGGATATGGTACGATTCTGAACTACAGTCACTTATTATTGGTCTCCCAGGAGGGACCCCCGGTATTGGCCAGGATTCTGTTTTTTTATGCACCTTGGGTAGCAGGTAGACAAGCCTGGTTAGGGTTAGTAAAGAATCATGTCTGTAGAACT
>JAODXP020000075.1:35000-55000 GCA_027497455.2 Sardinella longiceps | reverse complement strand
TACGATTAGTCTGCATTTTATCCTGAATTCCGATAACAAAACATGGCATCAATGTTTGACACACTGTTTCATTATCTCCAACCCAATTTGCTACTTCAACTCTCACTGCTTTCTGTCTGGTTTTGCCCCTCAAAAAAAGTCTCTACGTACTTCATGACCCAGAATATGTCATCCTCTCTGCTTCAAATCTACCACACATGTAATCCAGCTAATATATCACCCTCTCTGCTTCAAATCTACCACACATGTAATCCAACTAATATATCACCCTCTCTGCTTCAAATCTACCTGCCTGCACACATGTAATCCAGCTAATATGTCACCCTCTCTGCTTCAAATCTACCACATATGTAATCCAGCTACAAACGTCTTGGTAAACGCTGTACTGCACACAGGCAAGCACTAGTTATTAGGACATTAATAAACAATCGATTAATATCAATTAACTGCATATCATTACACATTTACTGTAATTAGAGGGAGGCAGTGCATCAAAGCCACCGTGTGTTTGGTATTGTTAAATTGTGTGTTTGGTATTGTTTGTATTTTTATACGCTTGTTTCATTCTCTTGTCGTAGGTCATCCTGATTCTGACAAAACTGTTTGATTTCAACCTCGGAACAGTCACTGATAGTTCCCTCTGGAGGTGAGTTATTGACAGTTCCCTCTGGAGGTGAGTTACAGTCACTAATAGTTCCCTCTGAAGGTGAGTTACAGACAGTTCCCTCTGGAGGTGAGTTACTGACAGACAGTTCCCTCTGAAGGTAAGTTGAGTGGGTGGAGGTTAATTGAGTGGTGTGGTTAATGTGTTGGGGTTTGTGACTGTGCTGTGGAGCTAGTTTCTCCACCATAATTCCTCATACACATACATGGGTTAGAGTTAGGGTACCCTAGGCTGTGGAGCTAGTTTCCCCACCATAATTCCTCATACACATACATGGGTTAGAGTTAGGGTTAAGGTACCCTAGGGTAGGGTTAGGGTACCCTAGGTTGTGGAGCTAGTTTCTCCACCATAATACCCCATACACATACATGGGTTAGGGTTTCCCCACCATAATTCCCCATACACATACATGGGTTAGGGTACCCTAGGCTGTGGAGCTAGTTTCTCCACCATAATACCCCATACACATACATGGGTTAGGGTTTCCCCACCATAATTCCCCATACACATACATGGGTTAGGGTACCCTAGGCTGTGGAGCTAGTTTCTCCACCATAATACCCCATACACATACATGGGTTAGGGTTAGGGTTTCCCCACCATAATTCCCCATACACATACATGGGTTAGGGTACCCTAGGCTGTGGAGCTAGTTTCTCCACCCTAATTCCCCATACACATACATGGGTTAGGGTTAGGGTACCCTAGGCCGCGGAGCTAGTTTCTCCACCATAATTCCCCATAGACATACATGGGTTAGGCTTAGGGCACCCTAGGCTGTGGAGCTAGTTTCGCCACCATAATTCCCCATACACATACATGGGTTAGGGTTAGGGTACCCTAGGCTAGTTTCTCCACCATAATTCCCCATACACATACATGGGTTAGGGTTAGGGTACCCTAGGCTAGTTTCTCCACCATAATTCCCCATACACATACATGGGTTAGGGTTAGGGTACCCTAAGCTAGTTTCTCCACCATAATTCCCCATACACATACATCGCTATTAGCCCATCCTCTGTCGGGTTAGGGTTAGGGTACCCTAGGCTAGTTTCTCCACCATAATTCCCCATACATATACACATACACATACATGGGTTAGGGTTAGGGTACCCTAGGCTAGTTTCTCCACCATAATTCCCCATACACATACATGGGTTAGGGTTAGGGTACCCTAAGCTAGTTTCTCCACCATAATTCCCCATACACATACATCGCTATTAGCCCATCCTCTGTCGGGTTAGGGTTAGGGTACCCTAGGCTAGTTTCTCCACCATAATTCCCCATACATATACACATACACATACATGGGTTAGGGTTAGGGTACCCTACCTAGTTACTCCACCATAATACCCCATACACATACATCGCTATTAGCCCATCCTCTGTCGGTAGTTCACTGAGAAACACTCCCTTGTTTCCATTAAATTAGAAACCATGCATGATGCAGTGAGTTACAAACTAGTGAGTTTCATGCTCAGTTTTGTCCTTGGCCTGAGCCTTATATTATTTTCCCATGATGCCTTGCAGGTCGCTAGACTCTGGAAGCAGCTATGAGAAGCTGTCATTTATTTTCCCATGATGCCTTGCAGGTCGCTAGACTCTGGAAGCAGCTATGAGAAGCTGAATAACAGACTGGACTCCAGACTGGTGCTGAGTTATCTGTATGTGAGCCCAGCCAATCAGAGAAAGGTAAACAAACACAACATTAGCCAATAACGGGCTTCATATGGGAAAACAGAACATTACCCAACACAACACAAGGGTTTCATATGGGAAAAAACACACACACACATCATCACCCAACATAACACACATCATCACCCAACATAACACACACATCACCCAACATAACACACACATCATCACCCAACATAACACACACATCATCACCCAACATAACACACACATCACCCAACATAACACACACATCATCACCCAATATAACACACACACATCACCCAACATAACACACACACATCACCCAACATAACACACATCATCACCCAACATACACACACACATCATCACCCAACATAACACACACATCATCACCCAACATAACACACACACACATCACCCAACATAACACACACATCATCACCCAACATAACACACACATCACCCAACATAACACACACATCACCCAACATAACACACACATCATCACCCAACATAACACACACATCATCACCCAACATAACACACACATCATCACCCAACATAACACACACATCACCCAATATAACACACACATCACCCAACATAACACACACATCATCACCCAACATAACACACACACATCACCCAACATAACACACACACACATCACCCAACATAACACACACACACATCACCCAACATAACACACACACATCACCCAACATAACACACACACATCACCCAACATAACACACACACATCACCCAACATAACACACACACACATCACCCAACATAACACACACACACATCACCCAACATAACACACACACATCACCCAACATAACACACACACATCACCCAACATAACACACACATCATCACCCAACATAACACACACATCATCACCCAACATAACACACACATCACCCAACATAACACACACACATCACCCAACATAACACACACATCACCCAACATAACACACACATCACCCAACATAACACACACACATCACCCAACATAACACACACATCACCCAACATAACACACACACATCACCCAACATAACACACACATCACCCAACATAACACACACATCACCCAACATAACACACACATCACCCAACATAACACACACATCACCCAACATAACACACACATCACCCAACATAACACACACATCATCACCCAACATAACACACACACATCACCCAACATAACACACACACATCACCCAACATAACACACACATCACCCAACATAACACACACATCACCCAACATAACACACACATCACCCAACATAACACACACACATCACCCAACATAACACACACATCATCACCCAACATAACACACACACATCACCCAACATACACACACACATCACCCAACATAACACACACATCACCCAACATAACACACACATCACCCAACATAACACACACACATCACCCAACATACACACACACATCACCCAACATAACACACACATCACCCAACATAACACACACATCATCACCCAACATAACACACACATCACCCAACATAACACACACATCACCCAACATAACACACACATCACCCAACATAACACACACATCACCCAACATAACACACACATCATCACCCAACATAACACACACACATCACCCAACATACACACACATCACCCAACATAACACACACATCATCACCCAACATACACACACACATCATCACCCAACATAACACACACATCACCCAACATCATACACACACATCACCCAACATAACACACACACATCACCCAACATAACACACACACATCATCACCCAACATAACACACACACATCATCACCCAACATAACACACACACATCACCCAACATAACACACACACATCACCCAACATAACACACACATCACCCAACATAACACACACATCACCCAACATAACACACACACATCACCCAACATAACACACACATCATCACCCAACATAACACACACATCATCACCCAACATAACACACACATCACCCAACATAACACACACACACATCACCCAACATAACACACACACATCACCCAACATAACACACATCATCACCCAACATAACACACACACATCACCCAACATAACACACACATCATCACCCAACATAACACACACATCATCACCCAACATAACACACACACATCACCCAACATAACACACACATCATCACCCAACATAACACACACATCACCCAACATAACACACACATCATCACCCAACATAACACACACATCATCACCCAACATAACACACACACATCACCCAACATAACACACACATCACCCAACATAACACACACACATCACCCAACATAACACACACACCACCCAACATAACACACACACATCACCCAACATAACACACACATCACCCAACATAACACACACATCATCACCCAACATAACACACACACATCACCCAACATAACACACATCATCACCCAACATAACACACACATCACCACCCAACATAACACACACATCACCCAACATAACACACACACATCACCCAACATAACACACACATCACCCAACATAACACACACATCATCACCCAACATAACACACACATCATCACCCAACATAACACACACATCATCACCCAACATAACACACACACATCACCCAACATAACACACACACATCATCACCCAACATAACACACACATCACCCAACATAACACACACACATCACCCAACATAACACACACACATCACCCAACATAACACACACACATCACCCAACATAACACACACATCACCCAACATAACACACACATCATCACCCAACATAACACACACATCACCCAACATAACACACACATCACCCAACATAACACACACATCACCCAACATAACACACACATCATCACCCAACATAACACACACATCATCACCCAACATAACACACACATCACCCAACATAACACACACACATCACCCAACATAACACACACATCACCCAACATAACACACACACATCACCCAACATAACACACACACATCACCCAACATAACACACACACATCACCCAACATAACACACACACATCACCCAACATAACACACACATCATCCAACATACACACACACATCACCCAACATAACACACACATCACCCAACATAACACACATCATCACCCAACATAACACACACACATCACCCAACATAACACACACATCACCCAACATAACACACCAACATACACACACACATCACCCAACATAACACACACATCATCACCCAACATAACACACACACATCACCCAACATAACACACATCATCACCCAACATAACACACACATCATCACCCAACATAACACACACATCATCACCCAACATAACACACACATCATCACCCAACATAACACACACATCACCCAACATAACACACACATCACACACATCACCCAACATAACACACACATCACCCAACATAACACACACACATCACCCAACATAACACACACATCACCCAACATAACACACACATCACCCAACATAACACACACATCATCACCCAACATAACACACACATCATCACCCAACATAACACACACATCACCCAACATAACACACATCACCCAACATACACACACACATCACCCAACATAACACACACATCATCACCCAACATAACACACACATCATCACCCAACATAACACACACATCACCCAACATAACACACACATCATCACCCAACATAACACACACACATCACCCAACATAACACACACACATCATCACCCAACATAACACACACACATCACCCAACATAACACACACATCACCCAACATAACACACATCACCCAACATAACACACACACATCACCCAACATAACACACACATCATCACCCAACATAACACACACATCATCACCCAACATAACACACACATCACCCAACATAACACACACATCACCCAACATAACACACACATCACCCAACATAACACACATCATCACCCAACATAACACACACATCATCACCCAACATAACACACACATCACCCAACATAACACACACATCACCCAACATAACACACACACATCACCCAACATAACACACACATCATCACCCAACATAACACACACACATCACCCAACATAACACACACACACATCACCCAACATAACACACACATCATCACCCAACATAACACACACACATCACCCAACATAACACACACATCATCACCCAACATAACACACACACATCACCCAACATAACACACACACATCACCCAACATAACACACACACATCACCCAACATAACACACACACATCACCCAACATAACACACACACATCACCCAACATAACACACACATCACCCAACATAACACACACATCACCCAACATAACACACACATCACCCAACATAACACACACACATCACCCAACATAACACACACACATCACCCAACATAACACACACATCACCCAACATAACACACACATCACCCAACATAACACACACACATCACCCAACATAACACACACATCACCCAACATAACACACACACATCACCCAACATAACACACACATCACCCAACATAACACACACACATCACCCAACATAACACACACACATCACCCAACATAACACACACACATCACCCAACATAACACACACATCATCACCCAACATACACACACACACATCACCCAACATAACACACACATCACCCAACATAACACACACACATCACCCAACATAACACACACATCACCCAACATAACACACACATCACCCAACATAACACACACATCACCCAACATAACACACACACATCATCACCCAACATAACACACACACATCACCCAACATAACACACACACATCACCCAACATAACACACACACATCACCCAACATAACACACACACATCACCCAACATAACACACACATCATCACCCAACATAACACACACACATCACCCAACATAACACACACATCACCCAACATAAACCACACATCACCCAACATAACACACACATCACCCAATATAACACACACATCATCACCCAACATAACACACACACATCACCCAACATAACACACACACATCACCCAACATAACACACACACATCACCCAACATAACACACACATCACCCAACATAACACACACACATCACCCAACATAACACACACATCATCACCCAACATAACACACACATCATCACCCAACATAACACACACATCATCACCCAACATAACACACACATCACCCAACATAACACACACACATCACCCAACATAACACACACACATCACCCAACATAACACACACATCACCCAACATAACACACACATCATCACCCAACATAACACACACATCACCCAACATAACACACACATCATCACCCAACATAACACACACACATCACCCAACATAACACACACATCATCACCCAACATAACACACACACATCACCCAACATAACACACACATCACCCAACATAACACACACATCACCCAACATAACACACACATCATCACCCAACATAACACACACACATCACCCAACATAACACACACATCACCCAACATAACACACACATCATCACCCAACATAACACACACATCATCACCCAACATAACACACACATCATCACCCAACATAACACACACACATCACCCAACATAACACACACATCACCCAACATAACACACATCATCACCCAACATAACACACACACATCACCCAACATAACACACACATCACCCAACATACACACACACATCACCCAACATAACACACACATCACCCAACATAACACACACACATCACCCAACATAACACACACATCATCACCCAACATAACACACACACATCACCCAACATAACACACACATCACCCAACATAACACACACATCATCACCCAACATAACACACACATCATCACCCAACATAACACACACACATCACCCAACATAACACACACACATCACCCAACATAACACACATCATCACCCAACATAACACACACATCATCACCCAACATAACACACACACATCACCCAACATAACACACACACATCACCCAACATAACACACACATCACCCAACATAACACACACATCATCACCCAACATAACACACACATCATCACCCAACATAACACACACATCACCCAACATAACACACACATCACCCAACATAACACACACACATCACCCAACATAACACACACACATCACCCAACATAACACACACATCATCACCCAACATAACACACACATCATCACCCAACATACACACACACATCACCCAACATAACACACACATCATCACCCAACATAACACACACCATCACCCAACATAACACACACATCATCACCCAACATAACACACACATCACCCAACATAACACACACACATCACCCAACATAACACACACACATCACCCAACATAACACACACATCACCCAACATAACACACACATCATCACCCAACATAACACACACATCATCACCCAACATAACACACACATCATCACCCAACATAACACACACACACATCACCCAACATAACACACACATCATCACCCAACATAACACACACATCACCCAACATAACACACACACATCACCCAACATAACACACACATCACCCAACATAACACACACATCACCCAACATAACACACACATCACCCAACATAACACACACATCATCACCCAACATAACACACACATCACCCAACATAACACACACATCACCCAACATAACACACACATCACCCAACATAACACACACATCATCACCCAACATAACACACACACATCACCCAACATAACACACACATCATCACCCAACATAACACACACACATCATCACCCAACATAACACACACATCACCCAACATAACACACACATCACCCAATATAACACACACATCACCCAACATAACACACACATCACCCAACATAACACACACATCATCACCCAACATAACACACACATCATCACCCAACATAACACACACATCATCACCCAACATAACACACACATCACCCAACATAACACACACATCACCCAACATAACACACACATCATCACCCAACATAACACACACATCATCACCCAACATAACACACACATCATCACCCAACATAACACACACATCATCACCCAACATAACACACACACATCACCCAACATAACACACACATCACCCAACATAACACACACATCATCACCCAACATAACACACACACATCACCCAACATAACACACACACATCACCCAACATAACACACACACATCACCCAACATCACACACACACATCATCACCCAACATAACACACACATCATCACCCAACATAACACACACACATCACCCAACATAACACACATCATCACCCAACATAACACACACATCACCCAACATAACACACACATCACCCAACATAACACACACATCACCCAACATAACACACACATCATCACCCAACATAACACACACATCATCACCCAACATAACACACACACATCACCCAACATAACACACACATCACCCAACATAACACACACATCACCCAACATAACACACACATCACCCAACATAACACACACATCATCACCCAACATAACACACACATCATCACCCAACATAACACACACACATCACCCAACATAACACACACATCACCCAACATAACACACACATCACCCAACATAACACACACATCATCACCCAACATAACACACACACATCACCCAACATAACACACACATCACCCAACATAACACACACATCACCCAACATAACACACACATCATCACCCAACATAACACACACACATCACCCAACATAACACACACACATCACCCAACATAACACACACATCACCCAACATAACACACACACATCACCCAACATAACACACACATCATCACCCAACATAACACACACATCATCACCCAACATAACACACACATCATCACCCAACATAACACACACATCACCCAACATAACACACACATCATCACCCAACATAACACACACATCATCACCCAACATAACACACACATCACCCAACATAACACACACATCATCACCCAACATAACACACACATCATCACCCAACATAACACACACATCATCACCCAACATAACACACACATCATCACCCAACATAACACACACATCATCACCCAACATAACACACACATCACCCAACATAACACACACATCACCCAACATAACACACACATCATCACCCAACATAACACACACACATCACCCAACATAACACACACATCACCCAACATAACACACACACATCACCCAACATAACACACACATCATCACCCAACATAACACACACATCATCACCCAACATAACACACACATCACCCAACATACACACACACATCACCCAACATAACACACACATCATCACCCAACATAACACACACATCATCACCCAACATAACACACACATCACCCAACATAACACACACATCACCCAACATAACACACACATCACCACCCAACATAACACACACATCACCCAACATAACACACACATCACCCAACATAACACACACATCACCCAACATAACACACACATCATCACCCAACATAACACACACATCATCACCCAACATAACACACACATCATCACCCAACATAACACACACATCACCCAACATAACACACACATCATCACCCAACATAACACACACATCACCCAACATAACACACACATCATCACCCAACATAACACACACACATCACCCAACATAACACACACATCACCCAACATAACACACACATCACCCAACATCACACACATCATCACCCAACATAACACACACATCACCCAACATAACACACATCATCACCCAACATAACACACACATCATCACCCAACATAACACACACATCACCCAACATACACACACACATCACCCAACATAACACACACATCATCACCCAACATAACACACACACATCACCCAACATAACACACACATCACCCAACATAACACACACATCATCACCCAACATAACACACACATCATCACCCAACATAACACACACATCACCCAACATAACACACACATCATCACCCAACATAACACACACACATCACCCAACATAACACACACACATCACCCAACATAACACACACATCATCACCCAACATAACACACACATCATCACCCAACATAACACACACCATCACCCAACATAACACACACATCATCACCCAACATAACACACACATCATCACCCAACATACACACACACATCACCCAACATAACACACACACATCACCCAACATAACACACACATCATCACCCAACATAACACACACATCATCACCCAACATAACACACACATCATCACCCAACATAACACACACATCACCCAACATAACACACACATCATCACCCAACATAATTCAATTCAATTCAATTCAATTCAATTTTATTTGTAGAGCGCACAAATACAGTACATTGTCTCGCGGCGCTTTACAGACAGTACGGGAAGCATCCATGAGAATCAGGGGCAAGGAAAAACTCCCTCGCTTTGTAAATAGTTTGTTATGTAGGAAGAAACCTTGGGCAGATCCACGCCTCATGGACTCAGCCTACCTGCCTGGGGCCTAATAAAGTATCCGTAAAGTCTGATGCATAGATTGACCATGGTTAACACAAAACAGTATGAGTACTGAATGTAGTCAGAGATGATATACACATAGTTTGTGCGACAGTCAGGGCCAAGGGATGGAGTCAGTAGTTGGAGTGTGGGATTAGTCAGTATTTGGAGTGGGATCAGAGTTCATTGGGTGTTGGTCGCCATCTAAGTAGTGGTCATCAGGGGGCCATCAGGCCAGTTCCATCACGGGCCTCAGAGAAAAGGGGGGATGGTCATGGTGTGTGGCTCCGGGGAGGTTGGTCAGCATCCGTAGTGGGGTAGGGTTGGTGGCAGGGAGGTACGGGAGGTTCATCACTCAGCCAGTGCGTCGGGGCAGAGGAGGCAAGAGAAACAAAGAGAAACAGAAACAAGAGGATTAGGCCAATCTAGGAGGATATCACTTCATGATATGTGTCATATAATCTAGCTAGAGTGAGGAGAGGGAGAGAGAGAGAGAGAGGAGAAAGAGGGTTGTACAGGATGGCAAGTGTGCAGAAGGTGGCAGCACTAGGCTATCGCAGCATAACTAAGGTATGGTACATGGCATCTCACCAACCCAGAAGGGGGTGGTCAGTGGCCGCCTTGGAAAAACAGCAGAGGTAGCCCTCCCAAGAAAGCCCAAGAGGAGTGGTGATATGCCATGGCCCACTCCTAATTATAGGAAATGTCAAAAAGGAAGGTTTTAAGTCTAGACTTAAAGGTATTGAGAGTGTCCGCTTCGCGAATGTAGGGAGGAATAGAATTCCATAGAAGAGGTGCTCGATAGGCAAAAGCTCTTCCCCCAATTGTAGTTTTAGATATGGTCACTTTTTCAAGGAGGCCAGCATTTTGAGATCTCAGAGGTCTTGCTGGATGGTATGGAACAAGTAAATCTGTAATATATGCAGGAGCTAAGCCATTAAGTGCCTTATACGTCATGAGAAGGATTTTGAAGTCAATTCGACTTTTGACAGGAAGCCAGTGTAGAGATGCTAGAATGGGAGAAATATGTTCATATTTCTTAGTTCTAGTGAGTGTTCTAGCTGCTGCATTTTGGATTAGCTGTAGACTTTTAATGCAGGTGTTACTGCACCCTGAGAACAGAGCATTGCAGTAGTCGAGTCTGGAGGTAACAAATGCATGTATAAGTTTTTCAGCATCCTCAAAGGACAGGAACTTCCTAACCTTAGCAATGTTTCTAAGGTGAAAAAATGATGTTTTAGAAATGTGCTTTACATGGCTATTCAGGGAGAGGTCTTGATCAATAAGTACCCCCAGATTTTTCACTTGTGAGCTAAATGAGAGTGTAGGACTGCTAAGTGAGCTATGATGGTGAAGCGAGGTGTCCTTCAGTTGTTTAGAGGCAATCATCATAACTTCAGTTTTATCTGAGTTCAAGCATAAGAAATTTTTTGACATCCAAACTTTAATGTCTTCAAGACAGGCATTAAGTTTGGTTGTCGGAGTACAGTCGCTAGGCTTCATAGAGAGATAAAGCTGTGTATCATCTGCGTATGAGTGAAATGCAATGCCATGTTTCCTAATGATTTCACCCAGAGGTAGCATATATAGAGAGAATAGTAGGGGGCCCAGTACTGAGCCTTGCGGAACGCCATATTTAACTTTAGCATGATAAGATGAGACGTTGTGAGCATGTACAAATTGGTATCGATCAGTGAGGTAGGATTTGAACCAAGCTAGTGCTGAATTTCTAATGCCTATCGTATGTTCGAGTCTGTGTAGTAGGATATCGTGGTCAATGGTGTCAAAAGCTGCACTAAGATCAAGTAAGATTAATATGGATACATTACCATTGTCCATGGAAAGAAGGAGGTCGTTGAAGACTTTAACTAAGGCTGTTTCAGTGCTGTGATTAGCTCTAAATCCTGATTGGAAGACTTCCTGGATTTTGTTTTCGTCTAGGAAGCGACAAATTTGTTTGAACACAATTTTTTCTAGAATTTTGGATATAAAAGGAAGGTTGGATATAGGTCTGTAATTAGCCAGAACATCAGGGTCAAGGTTTGTTTTTTTAATCAATGGTTTAATGACTGATGTCTTGAAAGTAGTTGGTACATGTCCCGCTAGGAGTGAGCTATTGATAATTTCAAGTAATGTCTCAGCTAGCGGTGTAAAGGCTGCCTTGAGGAGGTGAGTAGGAATAGGATCAAGTAGGCATGTTGACGCCTTCGCTTTAGTAATGAGAGAAGAAATTTCTAATATATCAGTGGGCATAAAGGAGTCAAGGTATGCTACGGGTTGGCTACAGCTATCAGTAGTTAGTAGAGAGGCTGTAGGCATGTTGCTAATTTTAAGTCGTATGGTTTCAATTTTTTCATTGAAAAAATTCAGGAAGTCGTCACTGCTGAGGTGACTTGGAATGGACTGAGTTACTTCAGTCTTACTTTTTGTCAAATTTGATATAGTGTTGAAGAGGAATTTTGGATCGTCTTTGTGTTCATGTATAAGCGAGGAATAATAAGCTGTTTTAGCATTGTTCAGTGCAGTCTTGTATTCTTTCAGGCTCTCTCTCCAGGCAATGTGAAATACTTCGAGTTTAGTGTTGAGCCATTTCCTTTCTAGTCTGCGAGCAGCCTGTTTTAATGTACGTGTATGTGTGGTGTACCAAGGGGCAGTTTTTTCTACCTTCCTTGTTTTCTTTTTAAGTGGAGCAATTAAGTCAAGTGTTGAATGTAATGTGTTCATAACATGATCAGTAAATTGGTCGATATGTGTTGGTGATGGGATAGGACTATCATAGCGTGTTGGTGTAAGGTCAGGAATTTTTCCAATGAAATCGTCAGTGGTTTTAGGCGTTATGCCTCTAGTGTAGTAGTGGGTCACATTTTGCGCTACATGGTCGACTGGTATTTCTAGAGTAATAAGGTAGTGGTCAGTCAATGTTGGTTGGGGTGCAATTGTAAGTTGTTCTACTTGAGTACCATAAGTTAGTACAAGGTCGATAGTGTGGTTGTCTTTATGTGTAGGTGCATTTACATTTTGACAGAAGCCAATGTGCTCAATAAGAGATTGGAATGCAGCTGTCAGGCTGTTGTGTGCAACATCCATGTGAATATTAAAATCACCCAAGATGACTATTGTATCTGATTTAACAACTAATGTGGATATAAAGTCAGAGAATTCAGTTAGGAATTCAGTGTATGGCCCTGGAGGTCTATACAATGTTACAATAGTTAATGGCTTAGCTCCAGGTTGAATAAGGTTGAGGACGAGTACCTCGAAAGAATTGAACTTATGTTCGAGCTTGGGAGCCATACTGCAGCTAGAATTGTAGATAGTGGCTACCCCACCTCCACGCCCGCGTTGGCGCGGTGTGTGGAAGTTTGAATGACTGGGGGGAGTGGCTTCATTTAGCGATAGGTATTCGTCTGGTTTTAGCCAGGTTTCAGTGAGGCAAAGTATGTCAATATGATTATCAGTAATGAGTTCGTTTACTAGCGTCGATTTTGACGAGAGTGAGCGAGTATTCAACAAGCCAAACTTCAATTTTGACTGTTGGCTATGCTTATAGTTTGCTTCTGGTTTTATGTGTATGAGGTTACTATGGTTAATGCCTCTATATCTCGTGGACACTCTCCCTAAGGGGACCTGACTTCTGCTAATATCACGGCGACGCGGCAGGGAACTGTGTAAGACAGTAATCCTGCCACCTGAACCAAACTCTGGTATATCAGGAACATGCCGCGGTTAGATGCCGGTCGATGTTCCTAGAAAGGAGACCGGTTCCCCTCCGCGAGGGATGGAGACCGTCTCGATTCATAAGTTCAGGTTTTCCCCAGAATGACCTATGGTTGTCAATAAACCCCACGTTATTATCGGCACACCATTTAGACAGCCATCGGTTCAGGTCGGAAATTCTGCTGCTTATTTCCTCCCCGAGGTTAAGAGGTAGGGGACCAGAGAAAGTTACAGAGTCAGACATCGTTTGTGCCAACCCACACAGGGACATAAAACTCATTTTGGTGATCTCCGACTGTCTAAGCCGAACATCGTTAGCACCGGTGTGGATAACAATACGAGAGTACCTAACATTACGTTTAGCCACCAGTACTTTTAAATAGGATCACCCAACATAACACACACATCACCCAACATAACACACACATCATCACCCAACATAACACACACATCATCACCCAACATAACACACACATCATCACCCAACATAACACACACATCACCCAACATAACACACACATCACCCAACATCACACACACATCATCACCCAACATAACACACACACATCACCCAATATAACACACACATCACCCAACATAACACACACACATCCCCCAACATAACACACACATCATCACCCAACATAACACACACACATCATCACCCAACATCACACACACATCATCACCCAACATAACACACACATCATCACCCAACATAACACACACATCACCCAACATAACAAACAGAACATCACCCAACATAACACACACATCACCCAACATAACACACACATCATCACCCAACATAACACACACATCACCCCACATAACACACACACATCATCACCCAACATAACACACACACACACACACATCACCCAACATAACACACACATCATCACCCAACATAACACACACATCACCCAACATAACACACACATCATCACCCAACATAACACACACATCACCCAACATAACAAACAGAACATCACCCAACATAACACACACATCACCCAATATAACACACACATCATCACCCAACATAACACACACATCATCACCCAACATAACACACACACATCACCCAACATAACACACACATCACCCAACATAACACACACATCACCCAACATAACACACACACATCATCACCCAACATAACACACACATCACCCAACATAACACACACATCATCACCCAACATAACACACACATCATCCAACATAACACACACATCATCACCCAACATAACACACACATCATCACCCAACATAACACACACATCATCACCCAACATAACACACACACATCATCACCCAACATAACACACACATCACCCAACATAACACACACATCATCACCCAACATAACACACACATCACCACCCAACATAACACACATCATCACCCAACATAACACACACATCATCACCCAACATAACACACACATCACCCAACATAACACACACACATCATCACCCAACATCACCCAACATAACACACACACATCATCACCCAACATAACACACACATCATCACCCAACATAACACACACATCACCACCCAACATCACACATAACTCTAGATTATCTCTCTCTCTAATCCTTCCTCTAGATCCTGCTGCATATTCTCTGTAATCCTAACTCTAGATTATCTCTCTCTCTAATCCTAACTCTAGATCCTGCTGGTGTGCGACCCTGAGCTGGACTCCAGTGTGGTTCTGAGTGTTGATGCAGGAAACTCCTTCCACAGATTCAGCATCAGTTTCACCATCCAAAGCTTACTGTTCCATCCAAGCCAGGAGGACTGGCTACTCGCATACAGCCAAGAGCACAGGGTAAACACACACACACACACACACACACACACACACACACACACAAACACACACACACACACACACACATTCATGAGACAAGAGATGTCTGAATAATGTGTTTTGTGACTGTTCTGTAGTTGTACTTTTCTGAGGACTTTGGAAGAAACTGGAATCTCGTCCATGAAGGAGTTTCACCCGGACGCTTCTACTGGTACAATCCACATAACCTCAGTAGTATTAGTGTCACACTTTACTGCATTAGGGTCCCACTTTACTGCTTTAGGGCCCCACTTTACTGCATTAGGGTCCCACTTTACTGCATTAGGGTCTCACTTTACTGCATTAGGGTCCCACTCACTTTACTGCATTAGTGTGTATTAATATTAGTGAATGTGAGTGGCCACACATGCATGCATCATATGGGTATTAATACTAGTGAATGTGAGTGGCCACACATGCATGCATCATATGGGTATTAATACTAGTGAATGTGAGTGGCCACACATGCATGCATCATATGGGTATTAATACTAGTGAATGTGAGTGGCCACACATGCATGCATCATATGAGTATTAATACTAGTGAATGTGAGTGGCCACACATGCATGCATCATATGCGTATTAATACTGTGAGTGGCCACACATGCATGCATCATATGGGTATTAATACTAGTGGATGTGAGTGGCCACACATGCATGCATCATATGGGTATTAATACTAGTGAATGTGAGTGGCCAAACATGCATGCATCATATGGGTATTAATACTGTGAGTGGCCACACATGCATGCATCATATGGGTATTAATACTAGTGAATGTGAGTGGCCACACATGCATGCATCATATGGGTATTAATACTAGTGAGTGGCCACACATGCATGCATCATATGGGTATTAATACTAGTGAATGTGAGTGGCCACACATGCATGCATCATATGGGTATTAATACTAGTGAATGTGAGTGGCCACACATGCATGCATCATATGCGTATTAATACTAGTGAATGTGAGTGGCCACACATGCATGCATCATATGGGTATTAATACTAGTGAGTGGCCACACATGCATGCATCATATGCGTATTAATACTAGTGAATGTGAGTGGCCACACATGCATGCATCATATGGGTATTAATATTAGTGAATGTGAGTGGCCACACATGCATGCATCATATGGGTATTAATACTAGTGAATGTGAGTGGCCACACATGCATGCATCATATTGGTATTAATACTAGTGAATGTGAGTGGCCACACATGCATGCATCATATGCGTATTAATACTGTGAGTGGCCACACATGCATGCATCATATGCATATTAATACTAGTGAATGGCCACACATGCATGCATCATATGCGTATTAATATTAGTGAATGGCCACACATGCATACATCATATGGGTAACAATACTGTGAGTGGCCACACATGCATGCATCATATGCGTATTAATACTAGTGAATGTGAGTGGCCACACATGCATGCATCATATGGGTATTAATATTAGTGAATGTGAGTGGCCACACATGCATGCATCATATGGGTATTAATACTAGTGAATGTGAGTGGCCACACATGCATGCATCATATGCGTATTAATACTAGTGAATGTGAGTGGCCACACATGCATGCATCATATGGGTATTAATATTAGTGAATGTGAGTGGCCACACATGCATGCATCATATGCGTATTAATACTGTGAGTGGCCACACATGCATGCATCATATGCGTATTAATACTGTGAGTGGCCACACATGCATGCATCATATGGGTATTAATACTAGTGAGTGGCCACACATGCATGCATCATATGGGTATTAATACTAGTGAAAGTAAGTGGCCACACATGCATCCATCATATGCGTATTAATATTAGTGAATGTGAGTGGCCACACATGCATGCATCATATGGGTATTAATATTAGTGAATGTGAGTGGCCACACATGCATGCATCATATGCGTATTAATACTGTGAGTGGCCACACATGCATGCATCATATGGGTATTAATACTAGTGAATGTGAGTGGCCACACATGCATGCATCATATGCGTATTAATATTAGTGAATGGCCACACATGCATGCATCATATGGGTATTAATACTAGTGAATGTGAGTGGCCACACATGCATGCATCATATGCGTATTAATACTAGTGAATGTGAGTGGCCACACATGCATGCATCATATGGGTATTAATACTAGTGAGTGGCCACACATGCATGCATCATATGCGTATTAATACTAGTGAGTGGCCACACATGCATGCATCATATGCGTATTAATATTAGTGAATGTGAGTGGCCACACATGCATGCATCATATGCGTATTAATATTAGTGAATGTGAGTGGCCACACATGCATGCATCATATGGGTATTAATACTAGTGAATGTGAGTGGCCACACATGCATGCATCATATGGGTATTAATATTAGTGAGTGGCCACACATGCATGCATCA
>JAODXP020000075.1:25000-32500 GCA_027497455.2 Sardinella longiceps | reverse complement strand
TTTTCGTGGAATTGCCCCTATGTTTTTGTGCAGGTATTTCACACACACACACACACACACACACACACACACACACACACACACACACAAATACATAGGCTTACTTGTGCTGCAGGATGACTATGTTTTTGTGCAGGTATTTTACACACACACACACACACACACACACACACACACAATACATAGACTTTCTTGTGCTGCAGGATGACTATGTTTTTGTGCAGGTATTTCACACACACACACACACACACACACACATGCTCTCTTGTGCTTTCATTTTTCTTGGTGAGGTAGATGTTTTTATAGATTTGGGCACTTGTATTGCATTGGTTGTAGATTGGTATTTAATGCTTTTATAGAGTTTTTCAGTTTTCCAGACTCATTTCCCAGAGCAGTTTCCCCTGTCATTCTGTTTCCCTTGTCATAGAGCTGTTTCCCTGTCATTCTGTTTCCCTTGTCATAGAGCTGTTTTTCCTGTCATTCTGTTTCCCTGTCATAGAGCTGTTTCCCCTGTCATTCTGTTTCCTTGTCATAGAGCTGTTTCCCCTGTCATTCTGTTTCCTTGTCATTCTGTTCCCTGTCATTCTGTTTCCCTGTCATAGAGCTGTTTCCCCTGTCATTCTGTTTCCTTGTCATAGAGCTGTTTCCCCTGTCATTCTGTTTCCCTGTCATAGAGCTGTTTCCCCTGTCATTCTGTTTCCCTGTCATTCTGTTTCCCTTGTCATAGAGCTGTTTCCCCGTCATTCTGTTCCCTGTCATAGAGCTGTTTTTCCTGTCATTCTGTTTCCCTGTCATAGAGCTGTTTTTCCTGTCATTCTGTTTCCCTGTCATAGAGCTGTTTCCCTGTCATTCTGTTTCCCTGTCATAGAGCTGTTTCCCTGTCATTCTGTTTCCCTGTCATAGGTGACAACTGTTGGACCAACTAAATACTTTGTCTCATATCAAAGGCAACCTTTCCGGAACATCCAACTACCCAAATACTGCCTGCCTAAGGTACAGTATGCACTATAAATAAATACTATAAATAAATATTATAAATAAATACTATCTGCCTAAGGTACAGTATGTACTATAAATAAATACTATAAATAAATATTATAAATAAATACTATCTGCCTAAGGTACAGCATGCACTATAAATAAATACTGCACTATAAATAAATACTATCTGCTTAAGATACAGTATGCACTATAAATAAATACTATAAATAAATATTATAAATAAATACTATCTGCCTAAGGTACAGCATGCACTATAAATAAATACTGCACTATAAATAAATACTATCTGCCTAAGGTACAGTATGCACTATAAATAAATATTATAAATAAATACTATCTGCCTAAGGTACAGTATGCACTATAAATAA
The DNA here is from genome assembly GCA_027497455.2 of Sardinella longiceps. Lineage (NCBI taxonomy): Eukaryota > Metazoa > Chordata > Actinopteri > Clupeiformes > Clupeidae > Sardinella > Sardinella longiceps. The sequence goes on along the minus strand of JAODXP020000075.1, from coordinate 31,130 downwards.
ATATTATAAATAAATACTATCTGCCTAAGGTACGGTATACACTATAAATAAATACTATAAATAAATATTATAAATAAATACTATCTGCCTAAGGTACAGTATGCACTATAAATAAATACTGCACTATAAATAAATACTATCTGCCTAAGGTACAGTATGCACTATAAATAAATATTATAAATAAATACTATCTGCCTAAGGTACGGTATACACTATAAATAAATACTATAAATAAATATTATAAATAAATACTATCTGCCTAAGGTACAGTATGCACTATAAATAAATACTGCACTATGAATAAATACTGCCTGCCTAAGGCACAGTGTGCACTATAAATAAATACTATAAATAAATATTATAAATAAATACTATCTGCCTAAGGTACAGTATGCACTATAAATAAATACTATAAATAAATATTATAAATAAATACTATCTGCCTAAGGTACAGTATGCACTATAAATAAATACTGCACTATAAATAAATACTATCTGCCTAAGGTACAGTATGCACTATAAATAAATATTATAAATAAATACTATCTGCCTAAGGTACGGTATACACTATAAATAAATACTATAAATAAATATTATAAATAAATACTATCTGCCTAAGGTACAGTATGCACTATAAATAAACACTGCACTATGAATAAATACTGTCTGCCTAAGGCACAGTGTGCACTATAAATAAATACTATAAAAAAATATTATAAATAAATACTATCTGCCTAAGATACAGTATGCACTATAAATAAATACTAGTGCTGTCAAGCGATTAAAATATTTAATCGCGATTAATCGCATTTTTGGCGTAGTTAACTCATAATTAATCGCGATTAATCGCAAATTTCTTTCTATTCTAAATGTCCCTCGATTTCTTTTTGTCACATTTTTATTTATTTATTTTCATTTTAATGCTGTTATCAGCATTCATTGGTGGGGGTGAATACCAATTTAAAATAAAAGAAAACCCAGTTACAGCATCAGAAATTATTAACATGGTCAAGTACTGCCAGAGAGATGTTGATGTCTTTATGTTGCTAGTTCACAAGTTTACAAAAAAAAAAAAAAAAAAACTGGATGGTGACCCTTTAAATTATACTAACCTATATTTTAAAGAGGCTCAATGAAAATATGGCATTATGGTCTGCATGAGTAAACTTACATTGCATGAGCATACCTTTAAAATGCATTTTGCCATATTGGCAATTGTCCTGCAAGAAGCTCTCATTTTAGTGACAAGGTCATAAGTTCAGAATCAGGTAGGCTATATGCGTCTCGTTTGCACAAATTCTCTCTCTCAGTTGTGCTCCAACCTGTTTCACCTCTGTCACTCGCGCTGCAATTTTGAAACTGATATTAGCCTATTTGCGGGGTATTCAGTTCAAGAGAAGGGATTTCTAAGTGACAACATTAATCCTCTAGCTAGTTAACAACCTAAATATGCGAACATGCGAGTGAGCGTCAACGATTGGGTCGGTAAAATATTTGTTTTCACTGACATCAAATGACGCTCACAAACATTCTCTCTCTTAGTTGCGCTCCAACCTGTTTCACCTCTCTCACTCGCGCTGCAATTTTGAAACTGATATTAGCCTATTTGCGGGGTATTCAGTTCAAGAGAAGGGATTTCTAAGTGACAACATTAATCATCTAGCTAGTTAACAACCTAAATATGCGAACATGCGAGTGAGCGTCAACGATTGTGTCGGTAAAATATTTGTTTTCACTGACATCAAATGACGCTCACAAACATTCTCTCTCTCAGTTGCGCTCCGACCTTCACCTCTCTCACTCGCGCTGCAATTTTGAAACTGATATTAGCCTATTTGCGGGGTATTCAGTTCAAGAGAAGGGATTTCTAAGTGACAACATCAATCCTCTAGCTAATTAACAACCTAAATATGCGAACATGCGAGTGAACACCAACGATTGTATTGGTAAAATATTTGTTTTCACTGACATCGGAGCAGCAGAGCAGAGTGCAGACACCCATGCCGTGTGTGCAGTGCGTGTGTAGGCTACTGTAGGCATGAGTAGCCTTGGTCCTAGGCTAAGCAGTAGGCCTACTTCAAGCCTAATACAAACACAGGACATACTGAAACGTTGGGAGGTGTTGGAATGTCGGAGATATGTTTTTTTCACATTCCATTGATAATGGCGGGTCAAATGCGTTAATCGCGCGTTAAAAAAATTGACGGCGTTAAAATGGGTTTGCGTTAACGCCGTTATTAACGCGTTAAACTGACAGCACTAATAAATACTGCCTAAGGTACAATATGCACTATAGATAAATACTATCTGCCTAAGGTACAGTATACCCAGTTTATAAATAATAGCACCCTAAGGTGGCAGGGGCTGGTTACAGAGAGCTTCGTAGCTGGCAGTGGCTGGTTACAGGGATTAGAGGGTTAGGTTAAGGGTGATGGAGGTTAGAGCTTCCTAGTTAGCAGGGGGTGGTTTACAGATATTTCTCTAAAGCAATGGGTTATCAGGGAGACAATGCACCACTGTTGTAGCCTGGGATTACCCATGCTCCTTTGCGTGCTCCCATGCAAAGCAGCATCGTGACCATGGCCAACTTTCTCGCCTGCTTTAGGAAGCCAATCGGTCCTTGGTATTTTTTGCCCTCAACGGTGCCTTCCAGGCAGCGCTGCCTTCAAGGCACTACTCCCCTCAGTTTAGGGTTAGGATGAGGTTTAAGGAATAGGGTTGAAATAGTGCCTTTTAGGCTGTGCTGCCTGGAAGGTGCCGTTGGGGGCAAAAAACACCTTTGAGCGATCCAATCACATAACAAAAAGGGACTAGCACAGCACACGTCGCATAGTCGCTCTGGTATTGGCTCTGAGCTATGTACAGGCGCCATGATAGACTTTCATAGCGCCCAATAAACAGTTCAGGACAATCTCAAATTAGAAAAGCAATTGGTGGGTCTCCAGACTAAATATCACTTGTGATTATTTAGTTTGTGCGATGGCCAGGCTACCACTGTTGCCTAAAAAGACCCCAACCAGCTCATAGAGAAACTGGTTTCCTCTCTTGCCTATGTTGGCAAAGTTGTCACTTTCTTAACGCTTGAGGGTCCGGGGCCTTTCAGACAGTTTGAGGCAGTCTGCTGCCCTTTGACATTTTTTTTTTTTTTTGTACTCATTTTTTATTAGGTTTTATGAGATTATACAGAAAATAAACATCATATAGAGTTTAACATGAATACTTTCTTTTCCCCTCCCCTTCCCCCCACCCCTCTACATGGGAGTCACAAGTAGACAAATACAGTCAATACAACACATACACATACAAGTCCATTAGTTGTTTTCAAGCAAAATGTCTTTAACTCTGGCAATTGTGTCGCTCCATGTTTGTAATGTCCTTGGTTTGGCCCCATTAACTCTCGCAGAGGAAAGTTCAAGAAAAAGAATATCCAAAAAGGTGTAAAGCCAGTGTTTTTGGACACATCGTGGGGAGGAATCCAAACCTGTACAATGATTTTCTTGGCCGCTGTTAAACCAGCAAGCCAAATCCTCTTTGACCTTTCATTCATACAAATTTGGGAATCATCATTGAGCAGATGTAACACAGGATCCATGGGGAGCTGGATATCAATTAAATCTGATAACACCTGTACTACAATTTTCCAGAAATTATAGATCTTGGGGCAGTCCCAAATGATATGCATAAAGGTCCCTAAGGTGTTAGGTGAACAAAAAGTACAGTTTGGATGTGTAGCTTGACCCATTAAATGTCTGATCCTAGGGGTAAGATAAGCCCTGTGGGCCATCTTCAAATGTATAAACTGATGATTAGGATTACGTGAGGAGCAACATATATTTTCCCAACTAGTTTCCCAATCTATCTCTCTACCCCTAAGTGCCATTGAACGGTCCCATTGTAATGTACTAAACTTAGGAGACAAATGTGAAATCAGTCGGGAATACAGAAAGGAGACAACACTCTTAGGAGCGATGTGCATCCAATGAACAATGGGATGCTCTTTCAACTCCAGGCCCCAATTTACATTATAAGTTTTAAGGGCTGATCGAAGTCTAAAATAAAAGAATAAATAATGCCTAGGAATGTCATAAAGTGAAACCACCTCATTAAAGCTGAGCATAGAATCCTTCCCATTTAAATCTTCAAGCACATGTATACCCCTCTCTGCCCACACCTTTTGAATGAAAGGGGTATTACCTGATAAAATATTATTATTATGCCAAATAGGAGTTGATTTATGCCATTTTGATGTAACTCCCACCAACTTCTGAGCATTCCTAAAGGTCTGTAACATGTAAGTTAATATTGGACCATACCTCAATGTACAATGTTTGATGGAGAGACCAGAAAACAAAAGTCCTGAAGCCTTATTGGTGCAACTAAGTCTTCCTCAATTTTCTTCCAAGAAGAGATAGAACTTAGGTTTAGCCAGTGCTTTAGAGAACGCAATGTAAATGACCAATGATAGAATTTGAAGTGAGGCAATGCCCAGCCTCCCTCCAGTTTCCCGCACTGAAGTGTAGTTCGTTTTATGCGAGGGCGTCTACCATTCCATATGTATTTGGAAAGTAAGGTGTCGACTTTAGACCAATATCCAATGGGTGGCGGCAATGGTAACATAGATGAAATGAAATTAATGCGTGGCAAAATATTCATTTTCACGACTGCTATGCGAGATGGCACAGAGGCAGGTAAGGCAGCCCACCTCTTTGTGTCCTCCTCCACCTTCTTAAGGACTGTATTATAGCCCTTTGACATTTTTAAGTATTGACAAACGAGGTGCAAAGAGCGTGACAGTAGTGAAAACTACTGGGCAGGCCAAGAGTTACAGGACAAAAATGCCGCACAACATTTTGAACGGAGCTGCGCATGAGGTGGGATGGATGCAACAGCAAGCAACTACCGCTGAGATTGCAACCTCTGTGGCTGTGTGTGTGTGTGTGTGTGTGTGTGTGTGTGTGTGTGAGATTGCAACCTCTGTGGCTGTGTGTGTGTCTGTGTGTGTGTGTGTGTGATTGCAACCTCTGTGGCTGTGTGTGTGTGTGTGTGTGAGATTGCAACCTCTGTGGCTGGATGGACGACCCTATGACTGGAAACCGGATCCAGTATGTAGTCGGAAAATTCAACTTCACCCTGCGACTCGTTGTGTGGGACTCTAGCCATGATGCCAGATCAGTGCTGCGGCCAAAGCTAAACTGAAACGTGGCTTTACTGTTACAACAGCAGTCATACCGGACGGCTGCACTAAACCCATCCAAGCCCCTGATTTGATGTGGAATCAGCCGTTCAAGCAGTCTGCAAGATACCTATGACCTATGGATGGTTCAAGCAGTCGGCAAGATACCTATGACCTACTGATGGCTCAAGCAGAGTCTGCAAGATACCTATGACCTACTGATGGCTCAAGCAGAGTCTGCAAGATACCTATGACCTACTGATGGCTCAAGCAGAGTCTGCAAGATACCTATGACCTACTGATGGCTCAAGCAGAGTCTGCAAGATGCCTATGACCTACTGATGGCTCAAGCAGAGTCTGCAAGATACCTATGACCTACTGATGGCTCAAGCAGAGTCTGCAAGATACCTATGACCTACTGATGGCTCAAGCAGAGTCTGCAAGATACTGTACCTATGACCTACTGATGGCTCAAGCAGAGTCCGCAAGATACCTATGACCTATGGATGGCTCAAGCAGAGTCTGCAAGATACCTATGACCTATGGATGGCTCAAGCAGAGTCTGCAAGATACCTATGAGCTACTGATGGCTCAAGCAGAGTCTGCAAGACACCTATGACCTATGGATGGCTCAAGCAGAGTCTGCAAGATACCTATGACCTATGGATGGCTCAAGCAGAGTCTGCAAGATACCTATGAGCTACTGATGGCTCAAGCAGAGTCTGCAAGACACCTATGACCTATGGGGAAACACAAGAACACCATCCTGCCACTTGTGCTCGTGGATTGAGTGTACGCTGCCTGGGGTTGGTTTATGATTAGAAACCCATGTAAACAAGCACAAAGGGCAATCCTATTCGTGCACTTGTAGAGGGAAACAAACAAAAGCAAATGGCTGTGGAAGAATCATATCGCTCCTGAAAGTGGAGCCAGAAAGCATATCATGGCTAAGAGCCG
>JAODXP020000075.1:0-20000 GCA_027497455.2 Sardinella longiceps | reverse complement strand
TTGCATCTGAGGATGTCTGAGAGTCCGTAATTAGCATCTGTGTGTGTGTGTGTGTGTGTGTGTGTGTGTGTGTTTCAGCCTTCCTGCTCGCTACACTTGCATCTGAGGATGTCTGAGAGTCCGTAATTAGCATCGTGTGTGTGTGTGTGTGTGTGTGTGTGTGTGTGTGTTTCAGCCTTCCTGCTCGCTACACTTGCATCTGAGGATGTCTGAGAGTCCGTAATTAGCATCTGTGTGTGTGTGTGTGTGTGTGTGTGTTTCAGCCTTCCTGCTCGCTACACTTGCATCTGAGGATGTCTGAGAGTCCGTAATTAGCATCTGTGTGTGTGTGTGTGTGTGTGTGTGTGTGTGTTTCAGCCTTCCTGCTCGCTACACTTGCATCTGAGGATGTCTGAGAGTCCGTAATTAGCATCTGTGTGTGTGTGTGTGTGTGTGTGTGTGTGTGTTTCAGCCTTCCTGCTCGCTACACTTGCATCTGAGGATGTCTGAGAGTCCGTAATTAGCATCTGTGTGTGTGTGTGTGTGTGTGTGTGTGTGTTTCAGCCTTCCTGCTCGCTACACTTGCATCTGAGGATGTCTGAGAGTCCGTAATTAGCATCGTGTGTGTGTGTGTGTGTGTGTGTGTGTGTGTTTCAGCCTTCCTGCTCGCTACACTTGCATCTGAGGATGTCTGAGAGTCCGTAATTAGCATCTGTGTGTGTGTGTGTGTGTGTGTGTGTGTGTTTCAGCCTTCCTGCTCGCTACACTTGCATCTGAGGATGTCTGAGAGTCCGTAATTAGCATCTGTGTGTGTGTGTGTGTGTGTGTGTGTGTGTGTTTCAGCCTTCCTGCTCGCTACACTTGCATCTGAGGATGTCTGAGAGTCCGTAATTAGCATCTGTGTGTGTGTGTGTGTGTGTGTGTGTGTGTTTCAGCCTTCCTGCTCGCTACACTTGCATCTGAGGATGTCTGAGAGTCCGTAATTAGCATCTGTGTGTGTGTGTGTGTGTGTGTGTGTGTGTTCAGCCTTCCTGCTCGCTACACTTGCATCTGAGGATGTCTGAGAGTCCGTAATTAGCATCTGTGTGTGTGTGTGTGTGTGTGTGTGTGTGTTTCAGCCTTCCTGCTCGCTACACTTGCATCTGAGGATGTCTGAGAGTCCGTAATTAGCATCTGTGTGTGTGTGTGTGTGTGTGTGTGTGTGTGTTTCAGCCTTCCTGCTCGCTACACTTGCATCTGAGGATGTCTGAGAGTCCCTATTCTCCTGACAGCATCACAAGCACAAGCTCCACCCCTGGACTCATCATAGCGACAGGTACACACACACACACACACACACACACACACACACACACACACACTTTACCCCTGGGCTAATTATTGCAACAGGTACACACACACAAACAAGAATACACACACACACACACACACACACACACACAGGCTGAAGTGTGATGTCCATTCCAGGCACTGTGGGCTCAGAACTGACCAATCACAACACAAGGACCTTCCTCTCCTCAGATGCAGGAAACACCTGGAGACAGGTAGGAACACCTGGAGATACGCCTACACACACATCTAAACACACACACAACTAGACACCTGCACACAGGTAAGAAAACCTGGAGATACACCTACATACACACATATCTAAAGACACACACACACACACACAACTAGACACACCTGCACACAGGTAGGAAAACCTGGAGATACACCTACAAAATGAGCTAGGCAAGGTAGTACCCAGGAGCAGTGGGAAGATGACCGGGGGGGGGGGAGAGACGGAGGGGGGGGGGGGCGTTGCCCGGGAGGGGGTTACAAATATGGACCAATCAGAGGGCCAGTATCATCTGAAGGGGGTCAACAGCATTCATTTATATAGGACTACTAGAACTACTGAACAAACTGATAAAATTGTTAAATAAATACTGAACAAATCAATAAAATAGTTAAAGTGTAATCAGTAATATCAATCAACATTCAACAAATAAATAAAATAGTCAAAGTGCAATTACTTCAGTAATATCAATCTTCAACAACAACAACAACAACATTCAACTCAAGTACGCAAAATAACAACAGGTTAAAAAAACAACAGGTAGGTTCAAGTAGCTGTTTTCACTTATGGCACAGTCTGCATGTTGTGTCACTACAGGCCATCCTCTTGGTCTCCATCCTCCTGGTCTCCATTCCACTACAGGCCATCCTCTTGGGTCTGGCAAAGAGCAGTTCAAGGGCGCTGCGATAACTTCACTTTCCCACTACAGGCCATCCTCCTCCCCTGGGTCTCCATCCTCCTCCCCTGTGTCTCCATCCTCCTGGGTCTCCATCCTCCTGGGTCTCCATCCTCCTGGGTCTCCATCCTCCTCCCCTAGGTCTCCATCCTCCTGGGTCTCCATCCCCCTGGGTCTCCATCCTCCTGGGTCTCCATCCTCCTGGGTCTCCATCCTCCTCCCCCTACGTCTCCATCCTCCTGGGTCTCCATCCTCCTCCTCCTAGGTCTCCATCCTCCTAGGTCTCCATCCCCCTGGGTCTCCATCCTCCTCCTCCTGGGTCTCCATCCCCCTGGGTCTCCATCCTCCTCCCCCTGGGTCTCCATCCTCCTAGGTCTCCATCCTCCTGGGTCTCCATCCCCTGGGTCTCCATCCTCCTCCTCCTGGGTCTCCATCCTCCTGGGTCTCCATCCTCCTCCCCCTACGTCTCCATCCTCCTAGGTCTCCATCCTCCTTGGTCTGTCTGGCAAAGAGCAGTTCCTGAGATCAGGCTCTATCTAAAGTTCAAGGGCGCTGCGATAACTACAGGCCATCCTCCTTGGTCTGTCTGGCAAAGGGCAGTTCAAGGACGCTGTGATAACTTCACTTTCCCACAAGTGGACCATTGATGCTGATCCTCATGCAGGCAGTGAGGCTGTCACCCTGAAACCTGTTCCTGGGATCAGGCTTTATCTACACAGAGAGAATTAACATTAGATTTTTAGGCTCAGCTATCATCTAAAATTCTGATAGGATCTAAGATGGTGAGCTGATTATAGACTCACCCTGTTCATGGCTGAGAAGTCCCTCACAAAGTAGGGACAGTCAACACCGGTATTGTGCGGACAATCGCACACAGTAGGGAAAGGTTTGGATAGAGAAAATGCAGCTGATCATCATAACCAGATGCCATTGCATTCATGATCTCCAATTGGGACTTGTCCTGATGGATTAGAAAATTAGTCAGTGTCATGAATCTATAATGCCTGAATCGATAAAAAGAATTGTGTTACTTCTGGTAATGACTTGCCTTTAGAACTCCAGGACTTTGAATGTCACCCATTCCTGGAGAAGTTCCCTCTCCTAGATAATTGAGAAGTACTTCGCAAGCATCTGAAGATTGGTGAAAATCTCAAACATCTCTTTAAGGCTTTAAGGAACCAATCATGCACATCTACACCGATAAAGCCAACCTGCTGGAACCTCAGCACCGATAATGCCAACCTGCTGGAACCTCAGCACCGATAAAGCCAACCTGCTGGAACCTCAGCACCGATAAAGCCAACCTGCTGGAACCAATAATGCACATCTACACCGATAAAGCCAACCTGCTGGAACCTCAGCACCGATAAAGCCAACCTGCTGGAACCTCAGCACCGATAATGCCAACCTGCTGGAACCTCAGCACCGATAAAGCCAACCTGCTGGAACCTCAGCACCGATAAAGTCAACCTGCTGGAACCTCAGCACCGATAAAGCTAACCTGCTAGAACCTCAGCACCGATAATGCCAACTTGCTGGTACCTCAGCTCCAGGTGCAAGGGTTACCCTAACCCAATAAAGCCAACCTGCTGGACCATCAGCTCCAGGTGCTAGGGTTACCCTCACCCAATAAAGCCAACCTGCTAGAACCTCAGCTCCAGGCGATTTATTAGGCCATCTATGTAGGGTTCCATGACCTATCAAAAATGAATATGTCACGAGACAAACATAGTCACATTGGTCCAAGAGGAAATGAATATGTCACGAGACAAACATAGTCACATTGGTCCAAGAGGAAATGAATATGTCACGAGACAAACATAGTCACATTGGTCCAAGAGGAAATGAATATGTCACGAGACAAACATAGTCACATTGGTCCAAGAGGAAAAGAATATGTCACGAGACAAACATAGTCACATTGGTCCAAGAGGAAATGAATATGTCAGGAGACAAACATAGTCACATTGGTCCAAGAGGAAATGAATATGTCACGAGACAAACATAGTCACATTGGTCCAAGAGGAAATGTCAGAAATTGAGGCTAGTTATTGAGGCTAGTTATTTATATTATATATTATATATATATATTAGTCATTTGAATTTGTTCACATTTGTCTGAAAACGTCACCAGAAAGTGCTGGTTGCAGGTTACCCTGGTTACCCTGGTCTCCTCCTCTCCTCCTCAGTCTCCTCCTCTCCTCCTCCTCAGTCTCCTTCTCTCCTCCTCAGTCTCCTCCTCAGTCTCCTCCTCTCCTCCTCAGTCTCCTCCTCTCCTCTCCTCTCCTGGTCTCCTCCTCTCCTCTCCTCTCCTCTCCTCGGTCTCCTCCTCAGTCTCCTCCTCCTCTCCTCCTCAGTCTTTTCCTCTCCTCCTCAGTCTCCTCCTCAGTCTCCTCCTCTCCTCTCCTGGTCTCCTCCTCAGTCTCCTCTCCTCCTCAGTCTCCTCCTCTCCTCTCCTGGTCTCCTCCTCAGTCTCCTCTCCTCCTCCTCCTCTCCTCTCCTGGTCTCCTCCTCAGTCTCCTCCTCAGTCTCCTCCTCTCCTCTCCTGGTCTCCTCCTCAGTCTCCTCTCCTCCTCAGTCTCCTCCTCTCCTCTCCTGGTCTCCTCCTCAGTCTCCTCCTCAGTCTCCTCCTCTCCTCTCCTGGTCTCCTCCTCAGTCTCCTCTCCTCCTCCTCCTCTCCTCTCCTGGTCTCCTCCTCAGTCTCCTCCTCTCCTCCTCCTCAGTCTCCTCCTCTCCTCCTCAGTCTCCTCCTCTCCTCCTCCTCTCCTCCTCAGTCTCCTCCTCTCCTCTCCTCTCCTGGTCTCCTCCTCAGTCTCCTCCTCAGTCTCCTCCTCAGAATCAATCTGCGTTAGGAGACTCACCCTCTCATCAATATGAGCTCATCCTCAGAATCAATCTGCGTTAGGAGACTCACCCTCTCATCCATATGAGCTCACCCTCTTATCAATCTGAGTTAGGAGACTCACCCTCTCATCCATATGAGCTCACCCTCTCATCAATATGAGCTCATCCTCTCATCAATCTGCGTTAGGAGACTCACCCTCTCATCCATATGAGCTCATCTTCTTATCGATCTGAGTTAGGAGACTCACCCTCTCATCAATATGAGCTCATCCTCTCATCAATCTGCGTTAGGAGACTCACCCTCTCATCAATATGAGCTCATCTTCTTATCAATCTGCGTTAGGAGACTCACCCTCTCATCAATATGAGCTCATCCTCTTATCAATCTGTGTTAGGAGACTCACCCTCTCTATGTTATACAGTATTTGTTCACCCTCTGTATGTTATACAGTATTTGTACAGCGTCCTTAACCTCCATCTAGTGTCCTTAACCTCCATTTAGTGTCCTTAACCTCCATCTAGTGTCCTTAACCTCCATCTAGTGTCTTTTAGTCCATCTAGTGTCCTTAACCTCCATTTAGTGTCTTTTAGTCCATCTAGTGTCCTTAACCTCCATCTAGTGTCCTTAACCTCCATCTAGTGTCTTTTAGTCCATCTAGTGTCCTTAACCTCCATTTAGTGTCTTTTAGTCCATCTAGTGCCCTTAACCTCCATTTAGTGTCTTTTAGTCCATCTAGTGTCCTTAACCTCCATTTAGTGTCTTTTAGTCCATCTAGTGTCTTTTAGTCCATCTAGTGCCCTTAACCTCCATTTAGTGTCTTTTAGTCCATCTAGTGTCTTTTAGTCCATCTAGTGCCCTTAACCTCCATTTAGTGTCTTTTAGTCCATCTAGTAGTATAAGTAGTCATATATGGCACCTCCTCAGCTGCGTCTTTGCAAGCAATTTGGCAGTTCCGTTCTGTCTTCCTAAAACAAAAACATCAGAATAAGGCAAAATGATTCACTAAAGAATGGTTACATGCCGCCATTCCGACATACCGCCACATTTTTAGTTATAGCAAACGTCCCTGCACTCCGGCATGTTTGCTATTTTTCATCATACCGCCATTCCGATATGAGGGAGTTTTGCCTTATCATGGCTGATGAGGCCAAAAAAGGTCCTGGCTGCTGGGTCATTATTGAGAGCCAAAAAAACTCTTAATTTCTTGCATAGGGCCTATTCAAATGGCCATGTGTGAGTGCAGGGACAGCCTGATAGCCTGATTTGTTTTATCAGGCTATCGTGATAAAACAAATAGACTTTGCAAAATCAATCTAGCAGAATAACCTACATGCAACTCTAACTCTAAACTCTAAACAAGTTTAGTTTAAAAGAACAGTTATTTTATCTCAGCGTGTCCTTCCCATGACAATGACAGGTTGTATTCCAGTTGCCGGATAATTGCCTTTTCCCGCAAACTAATAACGTTGGCATAGCAACAGGCAATAGATGGAGCAGTAACATGATGTAACCTGCAGATGCCGCTATTCACCTTTTTCACCTGTCAGGATGCATCCAGAGGCAGGGGTTTTTAGAACCCAATTGCAGGCAAAAGACACGAAACTACAAACTTGAGACTAAAGACTTGAGAATTTACTAGAGAACTCGAGACACAGGGTACATCTCAATACATAATTCCTCCGACCTCCTTTCCTCACTTCCAACCTTTCCTCCGACCTAGCCCCTCCTCCCGTGAAGGAAGCAAGGAAGCAACGATCGGAGGATGGAGGAATCGAGGGCAGACAGATATAAGAAATGAGATGTCCTCCTGATTCATGCATCACTAGTATGAGACGTCCATTACAGATGACATCTCTGAAACAACTGACCAAAATAAATGCTATCTTCATCAAATATAGGCTATAACAACCACCAAACAATATTATTCATCATAATGCAATGTAATCAAACCAAGACAATTAAACCACGATCTGTTTTGCATCAGTTCACTTTTGTCTTATAACCACGGACAATGCACATCATAATAAACTCGACTAAACAATCAACTTTCTTGCTGAAGTTGAAGATGTTTTTTTATTATTTCTAATGTGCTTTTCCCTTGCTCCAAACAGTCATATGAACTCCCTTTTCGCAAATAGCAAACTCGTTTTTTTAATTGGATGTTGAGGTGACAGAATGGGAGGGCATTTAAACTTTTTAGACTTTCGATTCAAGCCAATGAACGCACGTTCCCGCTGTTCGCGCTTCCGCGTTTTCTCCGCAAAGGATACACCTGTGCTTCCTCGCTTATCGGACCTTTCTCCTCTCTCCTCCGTCCTCGTTCCTCTCTCCTCCTCGCAGCAATTAGAGAATTGAGACATCCTCGATGACGTCTAGCCTCGAACAATTTCCGGGGCACAAGTACGGAGGACAGAGGACCGAGCCCGAGGAAGCATATTGATATGTACCCACAAACATAAGGAACATGACATAATACAATGACGCAGCAAGGGACACAGCTAAACACAAGGGCTTAAATACACAGGACTAAACACAATCATGAGACACAGGTGGACAGGGAACAAGAGGCAGGTGAACAGGAGACTTGAAACAATAATCAAATTAACAAGGCAATGACAAGGCACAGGTGAGGGGCGGAGACACAAGGCAATGACAAGGCACAGGTGAGGGGCGGAGACACAAGGCACAGGTGAGGGGCGGAGACACAAGGCAATGGCAAGGCACAGGTGAGGGGCGGAGACACAAGGCACAGGTGAGGGGCGGAGACACAGGAGGCAAGGCACAGGTGAGGGGCGGAGACATAAGGCAATGGCAAGGCACAGGTGAGGGGCGGAGACACAAGGCACAGTTGAGGGGCGGAGACACAGGAGGCAAGGCACAGGTGAGGGGCGGAGACACAAGGCAATGACAAGGCACAGGTGAGGGGCGGAGACACAAGGCACAGGTGAGGGGCGGAGACACAGGAGGCAAGGCACAGGTGAGGGGCGGAGACACAAGGCAATGACAAGGCACAGGTGAGGGGCGGAGACACAAGGCAATGACAAGGCACAGGTGAGGGGCGGAGACACAAGGCACAGGTGAGGGGCGGAGACACAGGAGGCAAGGAACAGGGGGTCAGGATTTGGCTGATTAGCTTCGCCAATTAGCATTGCACTTCCTCGTCGCCATTTTCCAGAAATGACATCATATCCGACTCCATTTGACATATGCTGATTGGTTAATACTGCACGTTCAGCTCATGCTAACGAGCTCCCTGTGCACATCAGGTGTGTGCCGCCCGGTGCCGCCCTCATCTTCATTAGTAACATGGGCCCTCATTGGCCTAATGAAATGGAGTCGGAAGTGAGCTCCATGAAACGCCATCTTGACAACTGAAAATTTTGTTCAATTTTGGATGAATTCACTCGCCTAACATTCCACATTGGAATGAATGGGAGGCGGGACTTAGTATGTTTCTCCAGGTTTATTAATACCTCCATGGCAAGGAAGCACAGAACTAGGAACTAAACAGGAAACACAAAGTCACATGACAAAACCAGGAACTGGGGAACAAGAGACCAGATCACATGACACAAACCAGGAAGCACAGAGAACACAGGGGGCGTAAACACAAAGTAAACACAAGAACATGGAACACAGGAAGACTAAAGACAGAACACATGAAACTAAAGACATAGAAAACACATGAGAAATTAGAAACTAGAGAAACAAAGACACAGAAAGCTCAAAACCCTAACATCACCTGGCCGCCATGTTCCGAACGAAAACGAGGCTCGGGTGGTAAAACTAGAGGAAGTGGCGACTAAATTTAATTTAATTCAATTCAAATTTATTTGTAGATCGCTCAAATACAGTGCATTGTCTCGCAACGCTTTGTAGGCAGTACGGGAAGCATCCATGAGAAACAGGGGAAAGGAAAAACTCCCTTCGCTTTATAAATATAATAATTAATAATTTCTCACATATGTCGGACAGAAAATCTACTGCTGGTCCTCTCTCTCACTGTTGGTCAGGTGGAAAGTTGGGCAGATGAGGGGCATCCCATCTCCAGAAGCTAATTCTGGGGAAGTTTTACCACCCAAGCCTCATAGTGACGTAGGTGAAAAAGGTGAATTGGGCCTCATCGCGCGTTGTGGTCGTGACGATGATGATGATGATGATGATGATGATAATGATGGTGGTAGTGATAATGATGATGTCATTATCAGATCTTTGTTGAAGAGCGACGTGTGTGGTTTCTGGAGGAAGGTGGAGCATTGCTGGCCATCACCCAAGCTTCAGTTCCCATCAACCACTTGTGGTAAGTGTGTGTGTGTGTGTGTGTGTGTGTGTGTGTGTGTGTGTGCGTGTGTGTTTATAGTGTGTGTGTGCGTGTGTGTTTATAATGTGTGTGTGTGTTTGTGTATAATGTGTGTGTGTCTGTGTATATATGATGTGTGTGTGTGTGTGTGTGTGTGTGTGTGTGTGTGTGTGTGTGTAGGCTGAGTATTGATGAAGTAAGGAACTGGCTGCAGTTCAGTGGTGTGTTCCAATTTTCATCCTTCCATGATACACTTCACAACAATAACAACTGTAACTACAAGTGTGGTGTTGTACATTCACAGTATCATACATGATACACTTCACAACAATAACAACTGTAACTACAAGTGTGGTGTTGTACATGCACAGTATCGTACATTTTTTGAGCATTTATTTGGGTTTGTGCATAAATTGAACATTAAAACATATGTTCATAAGGTTCATAAGCTGCCGACCGGTATATCCGGTAGCCATCTTTAAATTATTTTTCGAGCTGAGTTGGCTCTGCCTCTTCTGCTACGTAGCTAAGATGGCAGCTGTTGAGTGCGAAAAGTGTACCCTAGGACTAACCCTAACCGATCCACATGTTTATAATGTGTGTGTGTGTGTGTGTGTGTGTGTGTGTGTGTGTACGTAGCTAAGATGGTAGCCGTTGAGTGCGAAAAGTGTACCCTAGGGCTAACCCTAACCGATCCACATGTTTATAATGTGTGTGTGTGTGTGTGTGTGTGTGTGTACGTAGCTAAGATGGTAGCCGTTGAGTGTGAAAAGTGTACCCTAGGGTTAACCCTAACCGATCCACATGTTTATAATGTGTGTGTGTGTGTGTGTGTGTGTGTGTACGTAGCTAAGATGGTAGCCGTTGAGTGTGAAAAGTGTACCCTAGGGCTAACACTAACCGATCCACACTCAGGGATCTGACTGTTATGAGGGCACCATCCGGGTATTTACAGTATACTTCACCCTAGGCATTTACAGTATACTGCACACTCACCGCAATCTGTTTACAGTACACTGCACACTCACCGCAATCTGTTTACAGTATACTTCACACTCACCGCAATCTGTTTACAGTATACTGCACACTCACCGCAATCTGTTTACAGTATACTTCACACTCACCGCAATCTGTTTACAGTATACTTCACACTCACCGCAATCTGTTTACAGTACACTTCACACTCACCGCAATCTGTACACACTTTGTACTCAAACCAAGCACAGTGTGTGTGTGTGTTTATAATGTGTGTTTGTGTGTGTGTGTGTGTTTATAATGTGTGTGTGTGTGTGTGTGTGTGTGTTTGTCTTTATAATGTGTGTGTGTGTGTGTGTGTGTGTTTGTAATGTGTGTGTGTGTGTGTGTGTGTGTGTGTTTATAATGTGTGTGTGTGTGTGTTTATAATGTGTGTGTGTGTGGGTGTGTTTATAATGTGTGTGTGTGTGTGTGTTTATAATGTGTGTGTGTGTGTGTTTATAATGTGTGTGTGTGTGTTTATAATGTGTGTGTGTGTGTGTGTGTGTGTTTATAATGTGTGTGTGTGTGTGTGTGTGTGTGTGTGTGTTATAATGTGTGTGTGTGTGTGTGTTTATAATGTGTGTGCGTGTGTGTGTGTGTTCATAATGTGTGTGTTTATAATGTGTGTGTTTCTAATGTGTGTGTGTGTGTGTAGGCTGAGTATTGATGAAGGCAGGAGTTGGCTGCAGTTCAGGTTCTCACTGGCCCCTCTGTTCGTGGACGGAGTTCTACTGGAACAGAACACACATAACCACATTATAACGTAAGTATACACACACACACACACACACACAACCACATTATAACGTAAGTACACACACACACACACTCTCTCACACACATTATAACTTAAGTACACACACACAACCACATTATAACATAAGTACACACACACACACACTCTCTCTCTCACACACACATTATAACGTAAGTACACACACACACACACAATAATAATAATAATAATAATAATAATAATAATAATAACTTTGTTTTATATAGCGCCTTTCATGATACCCAAGGTCCTTAACAATTCATGTAAGCTTGTAGGTGCATGTTTGTGTGTGTTGTGTAACTTGTGTAGGAGAGGGAGGGTCTAGAGGCCAAAGGCTACAGTGAAGAGGTGTGTTTTAAGATGCTTTTTAAACAGGGCCAGAGATGGGGCTTGTCGGATGTGAAGGGGTAGCTGGTTCCAGAGGGTGGGAGCAGCTACATAGAAGGCTGTCACCAACGGTCCTGAGTCTACTGTGGGGGATTCAATTCAATTAATATGGATATATTACCATTGTCCATGGAAAGAAGGAGGTCATTGAAGACTTTAACTAAGGCTGTTTCAGTGCTGTGATTAGCTCTAAATCCTGATTGGAAAACTTCCTGGATTTTGTTTTCGTCTAGGAAGCGACAAATTTGTTTGAACACAATTTTTTCTAGAATTTTGGATATAAAAGGAAGGTTGGATATAGGTCTGTAATTAGCCAGAACATCAGGGTCAAGGTTTGGTTTTTTAATCAATGGTTTAATGACTGATGTCTTGAAAGTAGTTGGTACATGTCCCGCTAGAAGTGAGCTATTAATATGACAAGAAGATCCCTGTCAGCAGACCGCAAGGACCTTAGTGGGTTGGAGGGGTGAAGGAGGTCAGCAAGGTAGTGGGGGGCAAGTGCATGAAGTGATTTGTAGGTGAGGAGGAGAATTTTATATGAAATACGGGATTTGACTGGGAGCCAGTGAAGTCGCATCAGAATGGGGGTGATGTGCTGCCAGCGCCTAGTGCCACACAACCACATTATAACATAAGTACACACACACACACAACCATATTATAACGTGCGTACACGCACACACACAAACATATTATAACGTAAGTACACACATACACACACACACACACATACACACACCACTTTGTAACGTAAGTACACACACAACCACATTATAACGTAAGTACACACACACACACACCACATTATAATGTAATTCACCTTTGGCTAAGCCCCGCCCATCGAACGCAGATAAACCAATTGGAGTTCAAAATGATTCATTGTCCGGCAGGGGTCCGACATTCGCTGGCGTAAGCCCCATAGAGTTGCATTAGGAGCCTTGAATTTTCTCCGTATTTCTTCAGATTTATAGAGATGTAAATATAGAACAATGGCCACATTATATGGACTGTATTGCTTTAACACTGATGTGAGGAATGCCATGTCATTTTCGTTCAGATCTTTGTAAATTACGTTAAGTTTAATTAAATTAATTCATCCAGGCTCCCTTTTGGCTTTCCCTAGAAGACGGCTCCAACTAAACCATAACAAGACGAACTAACATGCCTGTGGATTAAGTCACACAGTCCATTCAATGTGAAATAAACAATTACGGCTACTTATTGGGCTTAATACACGTCAATGTTGTAGATAATATTTGTGTCACTTAAAGAAAACAAACACAGCAGTCACTCTTATATCGCTAGCATAGTTTGCTAATCACTGTTAACTTTTAGTGTTGAGAGAGGGAGATTCGTCTGGACAAATATGAATGATCTTCGGTAGAAACGTGTTGGTGGTTGTAGAAACAGTTAACTCATTGACTGCCAATGACGTCTTTAGACGTCAACTGAAATACTGCCGTTCACTGCCAATGACGTCTTTAGACGTCAACTGTGTTTTTTAATGGGGAGGGCTGCAGAAAGACCTAGGGAACCTTGTCTGTAAATATCAGAATTCTCCGTCGAAAATTGTTGTTCCAAATTGATCCTGAGGGTGGCAGTGTGTCACTTTGGATGTGAGATGAGCATAGATTCATAGGTATGGCCAAGGGAGAAGTAGAGAAAGCTAATGACATGGCTAAATATGCCGCTAGCAAAGTGCAGACGTAAATCGGAGAAATTTAGGCAGTTCACACTCGATCAGAGTATGTGTCACTGCCATAGTAGTTCGAGTAGTGTTCCGATCGTGGGAGATGAAGGAGATCAACCTTGGGCAAACGGAAATAGCAGTTGTGACTTGTTTCAGTGCCCAGCTAGCTCACAGTTCCGGGTCAGGTAAGAATTTGCGAGCCAGTTGTTGATCACTGAGTTTTCGCTGTCACAGCCTGTAAATAGCATATATTTACCTTGTTACAACAATGTCTATTTTATTACCAAAAGCCCCCTGTTACTGTTGTTTTTGTGGTCTTATCAAAGGAAGACATTTTCCCGATGTTTGACGTGCTAATAGACCGAAAAAAACGCGCATCCAAGACACTAACGTTGTCAAACAAAACGCTAATTTTCTCCCTTTTTTGATAAAAAACGGGTGTGTTTGGAGAAAGTAGCTTATGTTCGCCTGCTGATTTCTAAGCAATGGAAAGGGGTAGAAACGAACTTTTTTTTTCTGGTGAAAGAAGAGAGTCTGCTCTTTCTTGTGGTAGTTTCATTGTTTATGTAGTCGTAACACATAATATTCTGTGGCTCTTTAAAAAACAGTCAAAATTCCCCAAAACCTCTGGCAGTATGGAACTCTCTATTCTGAAAACGGCTGGCAGTCAATGAGTTAAAAGGGACTTGGGCTTGTGCTTTCCATGTGAAAGTGGAGGTGTGAGCGATCAAGGATCAACAGAGCAAACGGAGTTGTTCATGAACTTCATGTAGCACTGTAGCCTAAGTTAAAATGGGCTAACGTGGGTTAACAGCAGCAGCATGCTCTCCCTTAACAGTTAGGGAAATAATTTATTTACTATACATTGACTAAAATATAGAGACACTAATGTTACGATGTAACTGTTCAATCATTTATTTGTCACCTGTTTGTTACAAGATAGTATCCTTCATCCTGATCCAAATGAAACGAAGCATTGCTATTAAATCTAACATTAGCCATCAGTGAATATCCATCTCCTGGCATTCAACGAAGCCAGATTTTAATTTTGCAACATATCCCTCGATGTCATACTGGCTTTCGCCTATACAGGCATATTGTAATCATATTGTTAGGTCTGCACAAAAGTCACGAGTTGTTCATTTTTACAGACAGACGTACTGTTTCCCATTATATTCCTATGCAACTTTAGTAAGCGATGTTGGAGTCTGGAATGTCAACAATGGGGGGCGGGGCTTAGCCAAAGGTGAATTACACACACACACACACACACACACACACACACATAACATAAGTACACATACACACACACACACACACACCACCATATTATAACGTAAGTACACACACACATACGCACACCACATTATAACGTAAGTACACACACACACACAACCACATTATAAAGTAAGTACACACACACACATACACACACCACATTATAATGTAATTACACACGCACACACTCTCTCTCTCACACACACAACCACATTATAAGGTAAGTACACACACACACACACACAAACACACTCTCACACACACACACACTCTAACACTCACACACACATACACACACACACACTGATTTGAAACTGCCAACAGTAGGGGCATTTTTTATTTCTTCTAGAAGTTGGGTCCAAAGTTGCACTGTACATTAGGAGAAAGCTGCTTCTTACCAAACCTTGTTTTGACCAAGGGGAGGTCTCTAACCCTGGGAGACCTGAGTGGCATGTATTATTTTGATCAAGGGGAGGTCTCTAACCCTGGGAGACCTGAGTGGCATGTATTATTTTGATCAAGGGGAGGTCTCTAACCCTGAGTGGCATTTGTTTTGACCAAGGGGAGGTCTCTAACCCTGAGTGGCATGTGTTTTGACCAAGGGGAGGTCTCTAACCCTGAGAGACCTGAGTGGCATGTGTTGCTGACACATGTCTAAAATGTAAACGGGTCTAAGAGAGAATTTGATCTTAAGTTATACAGAACCTCTTTTAGTCACCTAGTGTCAGATGGGACTCTTGGGCCTTTCTAGGGTTAGGGTTAGTTAGGTTACTTTCTAGTTTAACTGGGTTAGGGTTAGGGTTAGTTAGGTTACTTTCTAGTTTAACTGGAGGAGAGGTTGGGCCTTTCTAGGGTTAGGGTTAGTTAGGTTACTTTCTAGTTTAACTGGGTTAGGGTTAACGTTAGTTAGGTTACTTTCTAGTTTAACTGGAGGAGAGGTTGGGCCTTTCTAGGGTTAGGGTTAGTTAGGTTACTTTCTAGTTTAACTGGAGGAGATGTTGGGCCTTTCTAGGGTTAGGGTTAGTTAGGTTACTTTCTAGTTTAACTGGAGGAGAGGTTGGGCTGGCATAGTCATGAGTGCAACCACTGTGAAAGATCTCCATGACCACTGTGAGTGCAACCGCTGTGAAAGATCTCCATGACCACTGCAGAGTCATGAGTGTAGTCCATGAGCCCAGTACATATGTGTTAGGTGTGAATTGGCCCAGTACATATGTATTAGGTATTAACAGGCCTAGTATATCTGTATTAGGTGTGAATTACATATGTCCTAGGTGTGAATTGGCCCAGTACATCTGTGTTAGGTGTGAATTGGCCCAGTACATCTGTGTTAGGTGTGAATTGGCCCAGTACATCTGTGTTAGGTGTGAATTGGCCCAGTACATATGTGTTAGGTATTAACAGGCCTAGTATATCTGTGTTAGGTGTGAATTGGCCCAGTACATATGTGTTAGGTGTGAATTGGCCCAGTACATCTGTGTTAGGTGTGAATTGGCCCAGTACATCTGTGTTAGGTGTGAACTAGCCCAGTACATCTGTGTTAGGTGTGAATTGGCCCAGTACATATGTGTTAGGTGTGAATTGGCCCAGTACATCTGTGTTAGGTGTGAATTGGCCCAGTACATATGTATTAGGTATTAACAGGCCTAGTATATCTGTATTAGGTGTGAATTACATATGTCCTAGGTGTGAATTGGCCCAGTACATCTGTGTTAGGTGTGAATTGGCCCAGTACATCTGTGTTAGGTGTGAATTGGCCCAGTACATCTGTGTTAGGTGTGAATTGGCCCAGTACATCTGTATTAGGTGTGAATTATATATTAGTTGTATATTTTCCAGGCCCAGTTTTATGTATTAGGTCTGCTGTATCCGTATGAGGTCTTCTGGAGCCATCTGGTATTTCTTACACTGTTAATCCAAAGAAGGGAACAGTTTTGCCAATTAATACTCTGAAGAAGTGCAACTTGTAAACAATCTGAAACTGCCTAGAAGCAGCCGAGAAGATATCTAGAACAGGGCCAAGACTCATGCACCTGTCTCATTATGTGAGATCATATATCATATATACCCTCTCTGTCTCACTATTTGAGATCATATATCATATATACCCTCTCTGTCTCATTATTTGAGATCATATATCATAGATATCCTCTCTGTCTCCATAGATACTCTCTCTGTCTCATTATTTGAGATTATATATCATAGATACCCTCTCTGTCTCATTATTTGAGCTCTTAGATACCCTCTCTGTCTCATTATGTGAGATCATATATCATAGATACCCTCTCTGTCTCATTATGTGAGATCATATATCATAGATACCCTCTCTGTCTCCATAGATACCCTCTCTGTCTCATTATTTGAGATCATATATCATAGATATCCTCTCTGTCTCCATAGATACCCTCTCTGTCTCATTATTTGAGCTCTTAGATACCCTCTCTGTCTCATTATGTGAGATCATATATCATATATACTCTCTCTGTCTCATTATGTGAGATCATATATCATAGATACCCTCTCTGTCATTATTTGAAATCACATATTATTCTGCCCTCACTGATTCTCTTGTAGAGTTAGGCAGACAGCTAAACTTTCCACTGAAATGACACAAGACTGTAGATTCCTTTTAGGACGTTTACTTGTTCTTCAATGGCAAAGTAAAAACTGAAACAGACAGTACATTGAAATGAATATGGGCCTAAAGATGCAATGGTCCTACTACAAGATGCATTGTTTCAATATGAAATAGCCAAGTAGATAAGATATTCTATGCTGGGGTTGAGTATTAAAAAGAAAAACAAATAGAAAAGACATACAATATACAAAGGGTAAAAAGGTACATGCAATGAGGTAAATCATTGTAAACTCACAAGCTGTGCTTCTCAGAGTTTGCAACGTATTTTAAGCAATAGAAGTAACTCACAGAAACAGCCTACTTTAGGACTTGTGTTTAGATCAGTTAACAGCTTAAATCAGTGTCCATGGCAACGTAAATATGAATATGAAGTGTATGCTGGGAGAGGATGGATGCAATGATTTGTCTATGTGTTTTTGTTTTGAGCATTGGAATGAATGAGTATTTGTGTTTTTATTGTACAGTGAGACCAAAGGCAATTTTCATGCTGGCATGACAATAAAGTCTATTCTATTCTATTCTATTGTAAATAAATAATGCATGGAATAGAATTCTGACAGAACTATGCATACTGGCTCTCATCCTGAGCCAGAACACGTGTCATAGATACTCTCTCTGTCTCATTGAGTTACGATTATGTCATAACAAATGTGCCAATAGACTGGGGTTAGGGGCGGGGTTACTGATGGATGCGCCAATAGACTTTGGTTAGGGGCGGGGTTACTGATGGATGTGCCAATAGACTGGAGTTAGGGGCGGAGCTACTGATGACTGCAAACAGACTGTGGTTAGGGGCAGGGTTAACCTGGGACTGATGGCTGTGCCAGTAGACGGGGTTGGGGGCGGGGCTACTGATGGCTGTGCCAATAGACTGCAGTTAGGGGCGGGGCTACTGATGGCTGTGCAGATAGACTGCTTCTTTGTGAGATGATCAGAATAATATTCATCTTGAAAAAGTCCCAAAGTGAAGACATGAAAAAGAAGCACATGCTCAATCACATGCACACACACACACACACACACACATACACATGCACACACAAATGAACACACATAAGCGCGCACACACACACACACCAAACACACAGACTACTGGCTAAATATGCAAGTATCAGCAGATATACTTGCACACACACACACACACACACAGACCTGCATAAATAAGCCTGTATAAGCAGACTGAGTAAGACATACACACACACACACACACACACACACACACGCATACACACATGTACTCACACACACACACACACACACATATATAACTGCATAATTACTCATGCATCAGCAAGCACATACAGTCTACCACATAATCAAAGAAGCCAGAGTGTGTACACACACACACACACACACATAAATGACTGATTAATTGCTGTACGGCTGGAGTGAGCACAGACGTTAATTAAAATGTCAATCATGAATCAACATGAAGCCTGTGGGTTAACCCCTGTTTCTCTGTTTAGATTTTAGCACAGATGAAAGAGCTTCTCATTTGCCCTCCCTGTGTGTGTGTGTGTGTGTGTGTGTGTGTGTGTGTGTGTGTGTGTGTGTGTGTGTGTGTGTTAACCCCTGTTTCTCTGTTTAGATTTTAGCACAGATGAAAGAGCTTCTCATTTGCCCTCCCTGTGTGTGTGTGTGTGCTTGTGTGAGTGTGTGCTTGTTTGGTGATATTAGGAATTTGTGCCCTCTGCTTAAGACTGTCATAAACTTGCACTTAACACTGTAAAAAAAAAGTACTTTTTAAGTTTTCTAACTTTGCCACACTGGCAGAACCCATAATGGAGCTTTCAGGGACAATAGATATATTTTAATATATGTTATTGTTTAATATATGTTATTGTTATATATATATATATATTTTAATGCAAGGAACGTCTGTGTGTGTGTGTGTGTGTGTGTGTGTGTCTGTGTGTTCCACGCACAACTCTGCAACCATTTGTTCAACTCACTTCAAATCTGGTATGGATCTTGCTAATGACAGGACTGAGTGCAGTGCCAAGTGTGATGTTGTTTGGACAAAGATTAGTAAAGATATCGTTAAATGAAGCTCAGTAGACTAATGACAGGACTGAGTGCAGTGCCAAGTGTGATGTTGTTTGGACAAAGATTAGTAAAGATATCGTTAAATGAAGCTCAGTAGACTAATGACAGGACTGAGTGCAGTGCCAAGTGTGATGTTGTTTGGACAAAGATTAGTAAAGATATCGTTAAATGAAGCTCAGTAGACTCCTGCTCTAAATACGTCACTCCCCCTCTCACTCCTGACGCTCCCCCTCTAACCCCTCTCACTCCTGACGCTCCCCCTCTAACCCCTCTCACTCCTGACGCTCCCCCTCTAACCCCTCTCACTCCCTGACGCTCCCCTCTAACTCCTCTCACTCCTGACGCTCCCCCTCTACCTCCCTCTCACTCCTGACGCTCCCCCTCTAACCCCTCTCACTCCTGACGCAGTGCTTTCGGTGGAGAAAAAAAGCCTTTGCCATACGGGCACTGCGCTAGTATATATGTAATGTATCTAATGTGCTAGTATGTAATATATAATATGTGCTAGTATATATGAAATATAATATTATTATTGATATCTGTATATATGTAATGTATCTAAAGTGTTAGTATATATGTAATTTAATATTATTATGGATCTCTGTATTTATGTAATTTATATAATGCACTAGTATATACGTATATGTAAAATTATTATTGATATCTGTATATATGTAATAGATATAATGCATTAGTATGTAAAATATATGTAATATATATAATTTATATGTAATGCATATAATGTTATTGATCTCGGTGTTGTGTAATATATATAATTTATATGTAATGCAGAGAGAGGCAGGGTCAG
>JAODXP020000074.1:0-16957 GCA_027497455.2 Sardinella longiceps | reverse complement strand
CAGAATATGTTTATTGTTAGAACGTAACAATGTCTGCCTTGAACCTAAATCAAATCAAATTTTATTTGTTACATATTATACATCGTACAATATAGTGAAATGCTTGGTCCACTGACTCCTGTGACGTTGGCTGCTTTCGGAAAGTCATACTACGTGCTATATACTGCATACTGCTCCAGTATACTTATGGAACAATCCACTCTGTAGGAGTTATGATTTTAAAACACAAATTTCAGGGCAAAATTATTGACTCATTTCCTGATTCTGATGGTCATTTTCTTCTTGTTGTAGTATCTTTAGACGATCACCTTTTTCTCATTGGTAACATTTACGGCTTTAACTCTTCTAAAAAGAACTAATTTCTCTTTAAAACGATAGAGAACAAAGTAAAACAATTTTGTTGTAAATATCCCAATATTCACATAATTCTTGGTGGAGACTTTAATGATACCATATGTGACACTATTGATCGTTATCCATCTAAATCCTCTCAAAAACATCCCCTCTTTCTGGTTCGATGTCTCGTTTAAGCCTTCTGGATACTTGGAGAGATAGGAATCCCTCCACTACTCAATTTACTTGGTCAAACAAATCAGGGTCATTGAAATCTAGAATTGATTACTGGATAACTACTTTTTTAACATCTCACTATGTACAACCGAATTCCAAAAAAGTTGGGACACTGCATAAATTGTTAATAAAAATGGAATCCAATAATTTACAAATCTCATAAACCTATATATTGTTCACAATAGAATATAGATAACATGGCAAATGTTGAAAGTGAGACTTTTTGAAATGTTATGCCGAATATTGGCTCATTTTGGATTTTATGAGAGCTACACATCCCAAAATAGTTGGGACGGGTAGCAATAAGAGGCCAAAAAAGTCAAATTTGCAGATAAGGGGCAGTTTGAGGACCCATTTGCAACTTATTTGGTCAATTGGCAACATGATTTGGTATGAAAAGAGCCTCTGAGAGTGGCATTGACTCTCAGGAAGTCAAGATGGGCACAGGATCACCAGTTCCCCAAATGCTGTGGCAAAAAGTAGTGGTCCGAGATCACAAAGGAGTTTCTCAGATAAAAATTGCAAAGAGTTTGAAGGTATAATCATCTACAGTGCATATCTTCCAAAGATTCAGAGAATCTGGAACAATCTCTGTGCATAAGGGTCAAGGCCGGAAAACCATACTGGATGCCCATGATCAGTGGGTCCTTAGATGGCACTGCATCACATACAGGAATGCTAATGTAATGGATATCACAAACCGGCCTTAGGACTACTTCCAGAAAACATTGTCGGTGAACACAATCCACTGTGTCATTCGGTATAGCCAGCTAAAACTGTATTGGTCAAAAAAGAAGCCATTCCTAAACATGATCCAGAAGCACAGGCGTTTTCTCTGGGCCAAGGCTCATTTAAAATGGACTGTGACAAAGTGGAAAACTGTTCTGTGGTCAGACAAATCAAAATTCAAAGTTCTTTTCAGGAAACTGGGATGCCATACCATCCGGACAAGGACAACCCAAGTTGTGGGTTGTATATTGTTAGCGCTCATTTCAGAAGGCTGCATCTCTGATGGTATGGAGATGCATGAGTGTGTGTGGCATGGCCAGCTTACGCATCTGGAAAGGCACCATCAAGTCTGCAGTCCAGGGGGGTATTCCATCAACCGAGCTATTTGCTAAGCCGCGCTAATTACTGCAAGCGGCGCTAGTTTTAGTGCAAGTTCAGTTCCATTACTCTCGCTAACAGTAATCGCAGCTGAGTTGCTGGGGTAACATATGCTCCCAAACTAACCAGCTCCGTGGCAGGTTAACTACAAGGCTTAATAAAGCGGTGTATCAGAAAATGCAATCAGTCAGAAACACAAGTCACCAAAAAAGGTTCCATACACCTGCTTAATAATCTTTCCCACCAAATAAAGTTTGATAGGTTTTGCAAACACTGTGATCATGCATGAATTCCCTTTTTACTATATTTCGAAGTATTTATTAGGAATAATTTTAGTTACGAATTAAAAACAAATGCATGCATAATCAAAGACGTGTCACATGCCGGCCCATCACGTGGTGGCTTGAGTTGTAGGCTACGTCTTAATTGAATGATTGATTGATTTCAGTCCCAGGTGCAAGTCTGCTGTGACAGCACAGTGAGACTGGCAATTTGCTCCAATAGACGGTGGGCCGAAGGCCTCTATCTGCTTTACTTTTTCACTTTTGGACAAAACTGGAGAAGAGTAGTTGATTTTTCATATGTGCAATACATATTTTTTTTCTAAGCTTATTTCCGCTTGATGGCAGCCTCAACTCGATCATATATTTGAGAAAATCAACTTTATGTTTCATAACTTTAGCAGGCAAGCGTTATCAGGGCCACACGTACTGCATACCAATCAAAAAATCGTATTCGCTTCACGTGGCTTGAGAAACGCCAATGAAGACTCGAGAAAGATAGAGTGTGAGACTGTTTGAGGAAGTAGGAAGACGACTCGACAGGGAGAGGTCGGCAAGCAAGCTGGATTAGAGCTTGAAACGGGGTCCGTGTACGTTGCGGCCATTCGATTTCCGTTTCAAAATTGGTAAACGAAAAACGGAGAACCACTCGTTTCCCGTTTTTCGTCTTGATGTTGGAAAACAAAAAACAAGAAACAAACTCGTTATCCGTTTTTCGGTTTGGCAGTTCAAACAGTCAGTTATTCCCCCCCCCCCCCCCCCGCAGTGACTTCGTGTGCACCCCTGAAAATGTGACTGGCCACAGACAGTGACGCAGTTAACGGCAGCAGGAGCTGCTGTGATTGGTCCTCTCGAGCCGCCTGCTCTGTGCTCTCGTCGCTCAAGAACGAAAAGCTACTTCCTTGTTCTAAAACCTTCGTCAGGTAGTATAAACCAAAACTCACTGCGTCGGCCTGTCGGCAATAGGCTGAAAAAGGAGTATAACCAGGCCTTAAGTCACCCATGATACCACAATTTGGCTGCAATTCACGTAGGGGCCGATCGCAGGCGAGTCCAAAATACCTGGGGCCCTATGAAACTACATGGCTAAATGTATTGTTTCTACCCATTAGACGACAGGAACTGTCAGATTTCATTTTATTTGTCGCAAGTTGGACAGATTATTATCTATCAAAAGTGAATTAAACAAACACCCATACCGTTTCGGTTTCTCAGAACATGAGCCTGTTTTGCCTGTGCCTCGCTAGCATTATGCTAACTGGCCAGTGACTGAGGGAGGAATGAGGAGATAAGAGGAGACTGCATATCGATGTTACAGCGAACGAAAGCACCTACAAATTTCGTTCCTTGATTATTTATACAATCTTTGTCCCCTGTATCGTAAACATCATTGCAATTTTAAGACAAAAAAATATAGGCCTATATAAAGAAATGTAGGAATTTGTGGTGCAGCTCCATTAAATGCAAGCCATTTTGGACTCGCCCGCAAGTGCCCCTAGGTGCATACCACACCGGGAGCTAGCTATGCTGCATGTTTCTAAATTGGTAAACGAAAAATGGAGAACCACTCGTTTCCCGTTTTTCGTCTTGATTTTGGAAAACAAAAAACAAGAAACAAACCCGTTATCCGTTTTTCGGTTTGGCAGGTCAAACAGAAAACGGAGTGTGACCCGTTAACTGATTTTCTTAACCATAGCAGAATATGAATATTGGGAATAAAATGTGCAGCCCGTTTTTCCGATCCTGATTTTCAGAATGCAAAGGGTGCAACCAAGGCTAATGGTGCTTTTATTCGGTCTAGGCGAAAATGGATTGAGGAAGGGGAGAAGAATACCAGCTATTTTTTTCATCTAGAGAAGCAACGATCTAAGTACAACACTATTAACAAACTCATCAAATGGCACTATTTTAACAACTCACAGTGATATATAAAATTTTTGCAAGGATTTTTATCAAAACCTCTACCACTCTCACTTCTCTCAATTAAAAATGGATACTTTTTTTGACTCGCTTAACTTGTGTCAAATAACTTCTGTTTCTGATAGTGACAAAGCACTATGTGGTAGAGCTTCGAAACGGGCCTTAAAACTAAGACCCGAACCGGCCCCAGCCCGAGAGAACTCCACCCGAGCCCGCCCCGGCCCGTATGATTGACAGCTTCATAGAGCCCGAACCCGTTTGCAACCCGACATTTTTCAATTGTGCGCATATCAAAGCAGTCAACAATGAGTCATTTTTGCTGAACATTTCTACGTTTTTTATTCAGATTAGTTAGCCTACAGATGTCTGAAGTTCAAGAACTTCAAGGCTAAAATAAATGATCTGCCCAAAGTTAAAAGAAAAATAAGAACAGCAATAATTACCAGTTGTCTTGCTGTCATACTTTAACATCACGTCGCACTTCTTGCATTTGACATACCCCACTGCCTCGTTTTTCTCATTGTGAACGTGCTCAAAATGTTTCCACACCTCCGACCTCGCATTTACTGGCTCGACCAACATGAATTCGCCAAGGGCTAATCTCCGTTTAACTTCTTCTACATCCATTTTGCATCTATTAACGCATGCCTGTAGATCGAACGTTAGGCGTATCATGTGATCGCATATTTGCCGCGCATCGGCTTTCAGCCCGAGCCCGAGCCGGGCCCGCTTGGAATATTGAAATTAGACCCCGAACCGGCCCGAACCCGGCAGGTCCTGTTGGGCCCCGTCGGGTTCGGGCAAATATTTCCAGCTCTACTATGTGGCTCCCCCATTCAGACTAAGGATATAGCGGATGCAATTGACCGTCTAAAATTAAATAAGTCTCCCGGCAATGATGGCCTAAATGCTGAAGTCCTCACTCCCTTCCTTCACAAGGTTTTCTTAGAATGTTTTAGTAAAGAGGCTCTCCTCCTTCCATGACACAAAGTATTATTACTTTACTTCCAAAACCCCACAAAATCATCTATTTTTTAGGGAATTGGCGCCCAATAAGTCTCCTCAACAATGATTACAATGGCCTCCATTTTAGCTAAAAGATTAAAAGGAGTTATAGACTACATAATTGATGAGAGCCAATCAAATGATGAGAGTTATTCAAGGAAGGCTGATATCAAATAATATCAGGCTAGTGCTTGATTTAATAGACTACCCACACTTAGTCTCAGATGATGGCTATCTTCTTTTTCTGGACTTTTACCAGGCATGGATCATTTTTAAAGCCTTACACTTTTTTGGTTTTGGTTCACACTTCATTAATGCTATACAAACCCATAAAACAGCAATGATTCAATCAAACTACTTAAAGGCACTACACAGAGATTTAACATAGACAGAGGTATCAGGCAAGGCTGTCCGCTTTCCCCTTCCTCTTCCTCTTACCAATGCAGCCTCTAGCCACTCACCTTAAACGCAGCAACATACAAGGAATGTCAGTTGCAGGACTATCTCTTTTAATCAGACAATTAGCTGATGACACCACTTTATTCCTCAAGAACAAGGAAAAAGTTCCTTTAACACTAAATAATATGCAACATTTCTCGGACGCATCAGGTTTGACCCTAAATATACTGAAGTGTGTACTTTTTTCTTTGAAATCCTCAACAGATGATGTTATTTGCAATAAACCTGTATGTTGTGTTCTCTACTATGCTTTTCACCGCCACTAGGTGGCGCTGCCTGTTAAGGAGTTGTGCGTTACACAGTAAGAGAAGAAGGATGTAATTCCTGATGAGTTACGTGTATTTTTACTGCTGACAGTTTCAGTAAAATAAGTTTAATAGTAAGACTGTTTCGCCGTCATTTCACCAATCCACCTCTACACCACAATTGGCGACGAGGATTCTCGACAATCCATATTAAGATGTCTGTGCACGTCCCTGCGCCTGCAGCATTTTTGCCTTGCCCGGGAGATCCGGCCATGCCGTTCGACATCTGGCTTCGAATGTTCAACAACTACATGGTAGTGATAAATGCAACTGGAAATTCATGGCCAACAGCTCGCAAGAGAGCTACTCTACTTCACTGTCTGGGTGCTGAGGGACAGAGGATTTTCTACTCGCTGCCCAATACAGGTACAACTTATGACCAGGCTGTCTCAGCGCTAGAAGCTCATTTCATTCCTAAAGTCAACGTCGTAGTGGAGCGACATACTTTCAGAAAACGTTCACAACTACCACATGAGACTGTAACACAGTACGTAGCTGCTCTTCGCGCACTTGCAGTTAAATGTGATTTCAGTGATAATGCAGAGGAGATGATTAGAGATCAACTACTGGAACATCTGCTAAGTGACAAAATAAGAGAAAGACTGCTATTAGAGCCTGATTTGACTTTAGAGAAAGCCACCACATTAGCGGTACAGATGGAAGCTGCTGCAGAGCAGGCCACTAAAATGAAGACTGATGGCAGTGGCGCCCCAGTGCAGGCGGTGCAAACTAGGAATTTTCGTCCAGCTAACTCTCGCACTGCTGCTGCTGCTGCTTCTCCCTCTGCGCGCCAATCTTGCTATAGATGTGGCTCCGACAAGCATTTAGCTAATTCTCCACAGTGCCCTGCTACTAAAGTTCAATGTAATGCTTGCAACAAGAGAGGACATTTTGCGCGGGTGTGCCGTTCTGCCCCATCTACTGATGTAAATGAGTTACAGCTATCAGATCTTACCATTCTGTACTTGGAAAATTCTTGCAATGCCCCAAAGAGACTGTTGTGCAATGTTAGTATTTCCACTCCTACCACTTCAGCTAAAACCGTGCAACTTGTGGTGGACACTGGTTCTGCTGTGTCTATCTTACCACACCACATCTACCAGACATTTTTCAGTGACTCTCCATTGTCTGCAGCTCCCACCAAGCTGGTGACATACACCCGAGACAACATTCCTGTGCTAGGATGTCTGCATGCTCAAGTACTCAAGGATAGCACTACTACTGCAGCCACTTTCTTTGTTGTGGAGAGAGGAACAGCCCTGTTGGGTATGGATTTATTCACTGCCTTGGACCTGTGCATCAGAGGGGATACTGTCCTCAACTCACCTCCAGTGTCTCCGACCCCGGTGATGGCTACCAACACTGCTACACATACTGATACAGCTGCCTCTGAGATTGGGTGCGTTAAGACTTTTGTACATAAAGTGAAACTTGATCTTTCTGTCAAGCCTGTCCGCCAGCCATTGCGGCGCTTGCCTTTTGCAATTAGAGACGCAGTCTCTGCTGAACTGAATCGCCTTCTGAAGGCCGGCGTGATAGAGAAGATCGATGCCTCTGCCTGGGTGTCTCCCATTGTTGTTGCAGCAAAGAAAAATGGTGGAATCCGGCTGTGTGCAGATCTCCGGGAACCGAACAAAGCAGTGGTCATAGACAGCTATCCTCTTCCTCACATAGACGAACTGCTTGCCAGCTTGCGAGGTGCTAAGGTATTTTCTACCATTGATCTTGCTAATGCGTATTACCAGCTGCCCCTCCATGAGGATAGCAGAGACATTACAGCCTTCATTACGCATGACGGGCTCTTCAGGTTTTGCAGGGTGCCCTATGGCTTAGCATCGGCACCCTCAGTGTTTCAAAAAATGATGGCGACAATCCTACAGGGGATACCAGGCGTTCAAAACTACCTTGATGATCTGATCATATATGGTGCTACGCCTACTGAACATGACCGCAGCCTCAGTATCGTCCTGCAAAAGCTTAAAGAGGCAGGCTTAGTGCTGAATGACA
This sequence comes from Sardinella longiceps, assembly GCA_027497455.2. Lineage (NCBI taxonomy): Eukaryota > Metazoa > Chordata > Actinopteri > Clupeiformes > Clupeidae > Sardinella > Sardinella longiceps. Next base: position 9,303 of record JAODXP020000074.1, on the reverse strand, counting down.
ACAAGTGCCATTTCAAACAGACGTCACTGCGATTCCTTGGCCATGTCATAACTGCAGAGGGGATCCTGCCTGACCAAGAACACATTACTGCAGTTCTAAATGCTCCACCACCATCTAACTCTGCTACCCTGAGGTCATTTTTGGGCCTTGTCTCTTGGTACTCTAAATTTTTGCCAGGTTTTGCTACAGTTGTTGCCCCTATGCGTGAGTGTGCCAAGGAGACAGAGTCATTTACATGGACTGAAGCTGCTCAAAACAGTTTTGAAAAAATTAAACAGCTGCTCGTTGCCAGCCCAGCCCTTGCCCTTTACGACCCCAGCCTTCGCTCAGTGATCTCTACGGATGCAAGTGACTATGGGTTGGGGGCTGTGTTTGCCCAAATTCAGAGTGATGGCACTGAGAAACCTGTGGCGTTCGCTTCCCGCACATTGACTGCAACAGAGCGCAAATACTCTGTCATTGAAAAGGAGGCATTAGCATGTGTGTGGGCTACAGAAAAATGGCGGACATACCTATGGGGCCATCGCTTTACCCTGCGCACAGATCACCAGGCACTTACCACTTTGCTTACCACCAAGGGGATAGGCAGAGCTGGGATGCGTGTGGCTCGATGGTCCGCACGCCTTCTCTGCTTCGATTATGACATCATGTACCGTCCTGGGTCCCAAAACTACACAGCTGACTGTCTTTCTCGTCTCCCTCTGCCCCTGCTTGCTGATCCTGCTGCTGATGTGGAGCCTGAGTTAGTGGCTCTGATTTCTTCCACGCTACATGCTCTCCCAGTGGCTGACTTTGCAGCTGCGTGCTCTACATGTCCTGAAATGGCTTCTCTTCGTGAACAGATTAACCGTGGCTGGCCACCCTCCATCAGAGCATTGAACCAGGCCCTGACCCCTTTCTATCAGGTACGAGATGAGCTCTCAGTTAAAGACAGTTTCATTTTCAGAGGCTCCAGACTCTTGGTACCATCCTCTGTACGGCAGACTTTGATTGCTTTGGCCCATGACAGTCACCAAGGAGTCGTCCGTACAAAACAACGTCTGCGAGACCTTTATTGGTGGCCAAGAATGGACTCGGAGGTCCAGACCTCCATAGCTTCCTGTGTTGCCTGCCAGGCTAATGATAAAACTGCCTCTACTCACCCAGCTCCTCTTCAGCCTATCCAGCTTCCTGAGGGCCCTTGGCGGAAACTGGGACTGGATATTGTTGGGCCATTTGAAACAGCTCCCCCTGCCTGCCGCTATGCTATAACGCTGACAGACTACTACTCCAAGTGGCCTGAGCTTGCCTTTTCCCCCAGCGCCACGACAACTGATGTTGTAAAGTTCCTGATGTCCACATTTAGCCGCCATGGCAACCCAGAAAGTATTGTTACTGACAATGGGCCTCAGTTTACGTCAGCCGAGTTTGCAGAGTTCATGGAAGCACATGGCATTCAACATACTCGGACTTCAGTGTACTATCCTGCGTCCAATGGTGCAATTGAAAGATTCCACCGTTCGTTGAGAGGCTGCCTACAAACAGCCATCCTACAGTCACAGCCGTGGAAAGAGGCTGTGCTTTGCTGGCTTCAAGTGTACCGTGCAACACCGCATGCTACCACCTCCGCTTCACCTCATGAGCTTCTCTACGGCCGTAAAATGCGCACTAAACTGGACATATTGCCACTATCGCCCACTGCTAGGCCTTCATCTGATGAAGTACGTAACACAGTTCAAAGGAACCAGGACAGGATGAAGCGCTACACTGATGCCAGACGTGGTGCACGTGAGCCTCCATTTCAGGAGGGAGGGAGAGTGAGGATAAGGATTCCTCGTCCTACACCCAAAGCTCACCCTAGATTTTCTTCCCCTGTGCGTGTGGAAAAGAGAGTGGGCCCAAACACCTTTCTACTGAGTGATGGGAAAAGGTGGAATGCTACTCACCTGGCTCACGTCCCACTTGAAACTGATGAAAGAGAGACAATCAACACTTTGCCACGCTCACAAACCTTTACACACACTCCTGCAAATGATTCTCGCGCCAGAGCCAAGCCTAAGTGGCATGAGGACTATGTTGTTTATTCATGACTGGTGTAATTACTTGAGTAGCCTACTGTCCTCGTAACTCAGCGTTACTAATGCAGTTATACTAATGACTTAGGTTTGGTATATTTAGTGATATTTTTATGTCCTGTTTCAAAAGTTTCAGGTTGTGAATTTTCTGGACATGTCACTGTAGTATGTAGGCCTCATGTAAGATGATTTGAGAGATTTTGGTATGTTTGATTTGATACTACTTTTAAGATCAGTCATTTGTATGGATTAGATTTGCCATTTTGTTTTAAGACTGCAGTAAGAGTATTCTTATACAGAGAGAGGAGATGTTGTGTTCTCTACTATGCTTTTCACCGCCACTAGGTGGCGCTGCCTGTTAAGGAGTTGTGCGTTACACAGTAAGAGAAGAAGGATGTAATTCCTGATGAGTTACGTGTATTTTTACTGCTGACAGTTTCAGTAAAATAAGTTTAATAGTAAGACTGTTTCGCCGTCATTTCACCAATCCACCTCTACACCACACTGTAAAATATAAAACCTTAAAATATCTTTGTAAAGACCAGAAAAGGAGAACAATGTCAAACTTTGATCCCCTTATTACTAGCAAACTTTCACAAACAAATGCTTACCTGCTGGTCTCTAATGTACAGGTACAATCACAACTTCTCTCCTCACACCTACTTTATATGGAATAACAAGGATATTACATTTAAGAATAAATCGTTATTTTACCATACTTGTTCGAAAAAAAATATATCCTTTTAGTTTCACAGTTGTTTGATGATAATAGTGAACTGTTTTCATAGAGACTTTATGGATAAGTTTTCTTTTCCTGTGCCACCTGAATATGCTATAATTTTTTATGCGATCCCATCTGGCATCAGGATGTTACTTCACTCCTGCTCTAAAGGTCCTTCTCAGTCTCTACCTGACTTGAATCCTTCATCTCTCTCTATAGATAACTGTCTCTTTGTAAGCAATGAATTTACTAATAAGAAAATTAGATGCTCAAACCAAGTATTTCTACCCCTGTCTGCGTAATTTATTGGAATACAAGGTTTGATGACATTGATTGGTTAAGATTTTGGACACTTAGAAAAAGATATACAGTGGAATCCGCTTATAGTGGTCACGGATATAGTAATCAGCCGCTTATATAGATCAAAAGGCTTGGGACGGAATCATTTCTATACAAATGCTGTTTAAATAATTCGCTTATAGTAATCAAGAAATCCGCTTATAATGTTCATTTTTGGCCATTTTATGAATGTAAACATGTGCAAAAATAATTTTAAAATTACGTGTAGTTATTGGATTGATCATGCCCGGTCTCGCAACGCTCCGTTGAGAGGACCCTTGGTCAGGGAGAAGGCTGCAGCATTAGCAACAAGCCTCGGAGACGAGAGTTTCAAAGTTTCTAGCGGCTGGTTTGAGCGATTTAAAAGAGGGAGAACATTGTGTTTAAGAAGCTGCACGGGGAGGCTGCTGAGGCTGACACTGTGTCATGCGACGAGTGGCTCGAGCAACAGTGGGTCAGAATGAGAGAGGAGTACAGTGAGGAGAGCATCTGGAACGCTGATGAAACAGTCTTGTTAAAAAAAGCACTGGCTGCAGAGCCGACACACGGCACATAGCCTATAAGTTACGTACCAGAGTTATGTCTGCGCATAGCGCAGTATGGACTGTTACATGTATTAAATTTGAATGATACGGTAGGCCTACTGTAATAAAATTCCATAAATGTGGAAGCTACTGTATCTGTTTCATTTCATTGTTCTCATTGAATTCTGCATAAAAATAAGTGAAATAAAGGTAAATTCGGTTTTAGTAATCAACCGCTTATAGTGTTCAAATTGGCCCGGCCCAACGTGACCACTATAAGCGGATTCCACTGTATTATCACTAATAAAGTCGCTGAAATATCCCTTAAAATGATTCATAAATGTTACAAAATGACCAGATTTATCTTCTGATTGCTCGTTTTGTAATTCTTCACCTGAGACATTGGATCATCTATTCTGGGAATGTGCTTACACCAAGGTGTTTTGGATAGATTTTTCTGACTACATCAAAAGTAAAGTTTTCAAAGATTTTAATTTCACAATAAAAATGATGTATTTTGGAGCACCTAAAGACCCTGATGTTACCAAAAGAGACTTTGTAATTAACTTGTTGCTTTTTCTAGCTAAATTCTTTATTCACAAATGTAAATTTCTGCAGAGGAAACCATTGTTTTTTTGAAAGATTTAAAGAAATATAGGCCTATGGAATCTGTTGAAAGTTCACTTTGCCCTTTGGCGGTGAAGACGTATTTGCAATGTGTTATGTATGGTTTACCATAACCTCTTTGTTCATTTATATATTTGTTTGTATGTAGGTATCTTGTAGCTTTTTTACAACTTTGTATTCATGTAGAGTTTGTAGTAGTACCTAAACTTCAATTTAAAAAAAAACAAAAACAAAATGGGCTCTGGGAGGAAAAGACGCCATTTCAGGAAGTAATTTCGATCAGGTAAAACATGTTTTCCATGTATTTTAAGTGGAATCCACTCGGAGTAAACTGTAGGAAGTAAGTCTCTGTGGTGTACTCAACTGATTAGGAGGCTCAGTGAACTACCGTCAAAAACTTAAGAAATGTTATCGCTCGCATTGACTTATGGGACAGGTAGTTCTCCACTTTTCGCTAAAAGTCTATTGACTTTTGACCATTTTTAGTTCACATTTTTACTCAGAATGGAAGGTTTACACGGTCATCACCTACCCCGTAGCTGATTAGAGCGAGTGAAGGCTTTAAGCACCTACGAGTCGGAGTTTTCGAAACGTCAATGGCAAAAATTAACAGGCAGCGTGCTTCTGGACACGAGGGGCATTTTCGAGGGGCGTAACAGGGCGTGACTGTTCCACTCTATACTGGCGATTTGGCCGCCATCAGTATGCCATCAGTAGGCTATAACATATGGGAAACTACTTCATGCCAGGATCAGTATACCAGTAGTACCCAGTACGCATTTTCGAACACGGCGGCACGTCTGTGTCCTTCAATGAAAAATATAATAACAATGAACAAAAAATAATAACAATTCATCTGAAAAATAATAACTTAAATATATACAAGAATGGTCATTATGTTTTGTGGCCATTTTGTGGTCCTAAATAATTAGAAGTGATAGTTAGTCTGGAGACTCACCTATAGCTTTTCTCGTAGCGGAAGCGTAGTTTACGATTGTCTAGGGCTGTCTAATGGACACCTGCCAATTCCAGATCTAGGCCGGGTTCCCCGATAATGCTCACTCTTAGCGCACTAAGAAGACTAGAAAGTAGTGCTGTCAAACAATTAAAAAGTTAATCTGATTAATCTCAAAGTTTTGCAATGATTAATCGTGATTAATCACTTTTAATTGCAACTCATTTTCTCCAGTAAGAATTTGGATGCTAAGGTATGTTGGATCCTTATTTTGCCCTGTAAAGGGCCTGATACTATATAGTTGGCTTTGTTCGTCTCAAATTGTGCAATTCACACCTGTCCCCTACCCCCAAGGTTCCCCCAAACATGTTGTCGGACAGTCAGGAGCTAGCCCATAATCTTTGTATAGTTTGGCATGATAGCCGAGTCATTTTCTATCTGATATTGAACATAATACATGCCATGAAAGTGGAACCATATCCATCAGGATTAATCGGAGTTAATTTTTTCAATCCAAGTTAAATTTTATTGATTAATCACGTGATTAATCAGTTAATTTTGCCAGCACTACTAGAAAGATATATCTTAACAAAGTTGTTTACTTTTTTGAGTGTGTTCCCCGAACTATCTGAGTCTTCTTTACTACGTTGTTCTTAAGGTGCCAAATCCATGTTTCTGGCATTGATTGTTGTCATTTGCGCTTCCTTTGAGCATGCGTGAAAATATTTTTCGGGGATTTTTGTGCAGCTACGAAATATGTAAGTGAAAATATAATTAGTGTGTCAATATGAAGTGTGTATGTTTGCATTTTAGAAGGGTTGAAAAGCAAAGCAACTTACAGAATTTTGGTGATTTTTAATTTATACAAAATAAAACACATAATGCAAGGAAACCAATGCAGATGTTCCTTGGCAGCAAGTGCGCAAATATTGAGATCAATACATCACTTTTTAAAGCTGTAAAGCTTATGTTTAAGCCAAAAACTTAGGGAACGGTTATGAATGGTCCAGACCACCCCTACAAACGTTTGACTTACAGAAGATACACTTAGTGTACGAACGTTTCGGGAATAACGTTGTAGCATTAAGAAGGAGGTTAAGGAATAGGTTAAGAAATACTTAGCAATAAGAATGTTTTGGGGAACTGGGCCCTGCTTGGTCGATATGCAAATTGTAGCGGATCAAGGCTTAAATATCAAACTTGATAATAATGTTATTTCAAATGACAGTTGCTCCCTCTTAGTAATTATTTGAGCACGCTCATAAAGTTGTTTGGCGTCATTTTCTGGAGAGCGTGAAATGGGTGTGACGTGAAGCAATTTTGTTTGCTTTAAAAGCATATTTACATTTCCTGAGAACATTGAATGGTTCAGTCAGATGTCATAATGAAAATTTGAATTGGAGTAGCTTGCATGTTGGAAACCTGCCATCTACCTGAGGGCATCAACTCAAACATCTCGATTAAAACATGGGTTGGACCAGTGGTAATTTTGAGGCCATGTGTAACCAGGCGGGAGCGCCTGATGTGTAAACTCTAACTCTCCACTATACTGAGGAGCAGACCACACCCACCCAATAGACAACAAGGGTAAAGTATTTCTGCAAATGCTATTTCTATAGTGTGTGAATCCTACTGTATCTCACTGGGGTCTTGGCTGTGCTATACTATGTCCTATATGGTGCCCCAATGCTCAGTGCTGAAGCCCCTTCTCTTTCCATGTAATAGCCTACACTCTTTTGAACTAATTTGGGTCTCTGCATTTATCGTGAAACTCCAAATAATAGCCCGATCTTTTATTTTCCCAAATCGCTGAAATGCACCAGCTTGTATTTGAGACAGGCCTTTAATTTAGTGTTGAGATGTTCATTCAGTGTAGGATTAGAAATAACGACCCAATAGCATAAGCAGATGGAAAGCATGACAGCAGGAGGTGTTTCACAAATCAGATCATGTTAGAATTAGTCTACTATAATATCGTAGATTACTGGTATCATAAAATAACGAAACAATGTGACAATACACGTCACCATCGAGCCTATGAACTTGATGCCCGGAACGCATCAACAAGAAAGAAAGGACAACATCCCGAAGTTAATGACATAGCTATTATCTCCTCGCCTCTCTCACAAAACAACGAGCAATACTCAAGGTTACAGGAATTCATGGCCTTATGAGAAACTAATGATAAATATAGCTGCAAGCAGCAATTAGGGGGCCAAGCAGATGAAGGTTGACAAATTTGCAAGAGTCAGAAGGATGTAGTCAAGTAGGTAAGATGGCCCTAAGTCACCAAAAGCAGTTTCATGTCAGCAGACCAAGACACCGTTTACACAAACTCAGATAACCAGATGTTCCTTGGCAGCAAGTGCGCAACTTAGCCAGTTTGGGATACACGCTGTTGGTCTTCCACCAGCTCAGCAGGTCCTGATCATCGGTCATTGTTGGCCTTTGGCGGATGTAACTGTCCACCTCATCCTCTTCTGATTCGGTACCCCCGAATACATTTTCCCAATCATCAAAGCGTGTTTTCTTTGCGGCGGATGCCGGTGCTGCTGCCAACGATGAAGCACTCATCTCCTGGCTTGCTTCACCTGGGCCTTCGGCTTCAGGTACCGGTTGCTGCGCAGCTGACAGGCGGGACTTGACATATTGTTGCAGATTTACCCTTTGGTCAGCGGGAAATCAGTGACGGACTTGGCCATTTTTTCCTCCAACCAGTGCGCATGCCGTTGACACACAGGCGCCAGCTGGACAGTATCATTGGCATTTTGCTGGCAGTGGTCTCAGAGTCGCTCTACCCATAGCAGCGCAAGATGCAGTGTGGGATATGTGTCCCCCTCCAGTTCACGCTGAGCATCATAAAAGGGCTTCAAAAATGACACCAGTATGCCCAAAGTGTCGGGGGTTATTTTTTCCATCCTGTCACTCACTCCACGTGCTTGTCACTTGTCACTGATGGATTTAAGGGTCATATACACAGTGCTGAAGCGTGTTTCTACCATCTGTAGGATGGCCTTTGAGAGCTGCACTGTCATTCCCGACTGCTTTAGATATCTGTAGAAAAGAGAGTGTGCTGCTGTTACACAAATGAGTAGCCGTTCCAGGAGACTTGGGGTGTCTGTGCTATGTATCATTTTGGCAATTTCCAACGTCTTCACACCGCCACTGTTGGTTTAGGTTCAGATAAGTTTCACTTCCCCCGACTGAATAGTCCAATGTATCGCAGAGAGAGGGGTGCATGCCCTGGGAAAACTACTAAACATGCGTGAATCAGGCTTACTGGGGCGATTTTGGTAGATTTTTAAAATATAAATGTAGGCTAACCATTACATTAGGGGGGAAGAGAGGGGGGCCCCCCAGGAGCTGATTTTGTACAAATTTCCCAGGCAGCTGCCTAGGTCGGCCTAATGGTAAACACGCCTCGGTGAGGCCATGGTCCATGCAGTCATGTCTCATGTATGATCTGAGAGCATTAACTACAGTTGCTCCCTGGTCTGTAACCCGAATAATGTCTTTTAAAGCAATATACCGGAGTAAGTTTAAGCATAGTCCTGCTGCATGAGCCTTCTAACAGCGATATATTTTGCATGAAATTAAAGAATTTCGAACAGCATAGACCTAACGCGAATGCGAAACACTTTACATTTAGTCAATGTAACCTCAGATCTTACTTTCGGTTTCCAACAGTCAGGTTCCATTGATTCAGTGTAAAGTGCCTGTTCGCTTCTGCGTTCGCGTTCGGTCTGTGCTGTACCAAATTATTTTGTTCCACTTGCTAACTAGCGCATTTAGCAAGCTCTTTCAACAGGGCTATGCTTAAATTCACTCCGGTACTCTCCTTTAAAGACAGTGGGTCGAACCCGAACTTAGTGACCAAGAGCTTGACCAGCTCCCTCTTGATGTTATCGCCCATTTTTTTCTCATCTACGGGAAACATTGCTGTGGTCAGATTCTTTCTGATCATTTCAAAATCTTCTGTAACATAGTGGCACGTTATTGAAAGATAGTGAATCTCTCTGAAAAGATTACGCCCAGAATCGTTCACCCCCCATAAACACCTGCATGAATTGTTATAATCTTGAA
>JAODXP020000073.1:90000-91435 GCA_027497455.2 Sardinella longiceps | reverse complement strand
GTGTGTGTGCTCACTCACCCTGTAGGCCATTGAGGATGGTGAAGAGGTATGTTGCTGTGAGTGTGAGGGGTCCATGTGTGTGTGTGTGTGTGTGTGTGTGTGTGTGTGTGTGTGTGTTCTCACTCACCCTGTAGGCCATTGAGGATGGTGAAGAGGTATGTTGCTGTGGAGTGTGAGGGGTCCGTGTGAACAGAATGCGAGTGTCCATGGCAACCCGAGAGCACAGCTCAGCCCAAACACAGTCATGGCGTCACGACACACATGACCACGCCCCCTACTGGCCCAGGCCCTGCCCCCAGAAGCTTATAGCCAATCAGCAGCAGGATCACAGCGTTGAAGAGGAGGACCAGAGCCAGGTAGGGCGTGCACTGTTGAGTATTGCACTATATGCACACTCAACTTATCTCCCGAGTCAGACAGCCAACAGCTGGAATACATACACACACACACACACACACACACACACACACACACACACACATATGCATATTACCGGTATTATTCTTAGTGCACATACACAGAGCTGAGGGGTCTTAGTTCAGTTTGATAATATCCTACTATAATAACAGAATACAAATGTATGGGGAGCACTTGTAAATTCATAACAGATTGTGATTGGTCAAGACAGATGATTGCCTTACATTGGAGATTCTGATTGGTCAAGAGAGATTGCTGATGTTTTGTTATCCCATCCACACTTGTGGGAGCTGTTGCTCCAGGATGTCTTTGGACTGTAAACACACACACACACACACACACTTTCAGTAGCATCTTTGTAGCTGTTGCATTAACGACGGCAACTACGACGGGTGAGATGGTAATTCACGAAGTCTGTCCCCGCACAAATGCCATACCGGTCCAGACAGACGCCATGTTGCGCGTCACACGCAGACACACACACACACACACACTGTGGGAAAATTTTTTCAGGGAACGCGCAACTAACTAAGTGTGACTTTAAAATGTTTAGTCAGTCGCGTCTTTAAATTGCGGCAGAAGATAATTAACTAGTCATAAACTGCTGAGCCCGGATTCGGCGCCATTGTCGTGACAGCTAAGTCCGGATCCGGCGCCAGTGTCGTGACAGCTGAGTCCGGAATCGGCACAATTAGATGTCCACCTGTGCTGGCAAAGTTCCGGGGGTGCGGAACCAAGTCCTGGGAAACACGCTGTCGCAGCATCCCCAATGACGGTCATAAAAGCACGCACAAAAGGTTCAAAGAAAAGTTCGCTTCCTATACTATTGTGGTTCAGTCTGTTTGGAATGTTTATGGTTCATCCATATGTTTTATGAGGGGCAATTTGTGTACAGATAAATGTCTGACTGTTACTACGATCGGGGAGTTCGAATCTTGTCTGCTTGCCTGTGTGCATTGCGGCTGTTGAGCTCCCGGTTTCGGAACTGTGTTGCATTAAACTCGAGTTGTCTCTCAAC
>JAODXP020000073.1:82500-85000 GCA_027497455.2 Sardinella longiceps | reverse complement strand
CGGCATTGCTGTCGCTGGTCTGGCCAGCTGCTGATCGGGCAGGATTTCTGAATTCCCCTAGACGGGGGAACTGCCCTGTCTTGGTCGAGAATCGATCAACTTAGAGCAGCTCCAACGGCTCTCAGTCCTGTTCAAGCAATTCCCTTCGAGTCGCATATGTCAGAGGAAAGTGTGTGTGTGTGTGTGTGTGTGTGTGTGTGTGTGTGTGTGTGTGTGTGTGTGTGTGTGAGATATTTACTCACGAGGAGAATAGCAAAAAAGCTGAGATGGTTACAGCTACAGTTAAATTCCTCTCCTGACGGCGACGTCTCACACCCAACATGACTCCAGTTTCCTGTAAACACCACAAAAACACACACACACACACACACACACACACATGATAACCAACACACACACACACACACACACACACACACACATGATAACCAACACACACACACACACACACACACACACACACATACACACACACACACACAAACACACACACACACACACACACACACACACAGACATTGTTACCAACACACACACACACACACACACACACACACACACATGATAACCAATACACACACACACACACACACATACACACATGATAACCAACCAACACACACAAACACACACACACACGCACACACATACACACACACACACACACACACACACAGACCATATGTGTCACATGAGGCTCTTTTTGTCTAACCACAGAAAGGAAGTTTGCAACTGGTGCAACATAGAAGGCCAGCCGCCTGGCACACACATACACACACACATACACACACATACACACACACACACACAATAAGGTATATGGACATCTACACATATGAACAAGATATTTACCTTTCTTTTCATCCCAGAACACACACTGGCCTCTGTTAGTCTACAGACACAAAGAAAACAGATTTAAAATAGAAAAGCACAGACCTCCGCCAAGGCAATGAGGTCACGGACACAATATAAATTCCAGATGGTGTTCTGGATCACCGATCGCCACCACAATTTAATGAGTTCTTACTTGTCCCAGTACACACCTTGTCCGAAAATTTCATTGAAATATGTGCAGTACTTATCCAGTTAAGTTCTACTGTTGTACACAGACACACATACATACATACATACATACCCATAGCATATATACAAAAGGCACAAACTCAACATTTGTCATATTGTACTGTAGCGAAGGGAGAGAACAGTGACCCCACCCACTCTCAAACCCAGGTCTCCGGGGTGCTAAACGCGCAACTTGTCTGCAACGCCAAAGAGCCAGGCTCGTTGGTATGGCAGTCAGAGCGTATACGCATCACATGTACTCATACTTTCCTCCCTTCTACAGGACCCATGATGAACACCTAAACCATCATGAACTCTAAATGCTACCCTGCTGCCTCATGTTCCACTGATTGACTATGTCATCTAATACTGTCAGACACTATTCTGTACTGTGCTACTGTGACTACTGCTTAGTCCAAACCATCACTAGACCACTGACAGTACAGGTACTTAATTAGACCCTAGGCAGTTAGGTTAACCCATGAGATGTGGGTCAGCCCAAGGTTTCTTAAAATGAATTACTACAAACAGAAGTCAGCCTGTTATCATTGTAAACATTGTGCTGAAAGAGTTCACAAACAATATTGTTGCACATGCTTTTTTATATAGTTGTTGTGTGAATCTTGTTATTCATATTAATTAGAGCAAAACTTAACAAACGTGACTCACACAGCTGGTTCTCCTGAAGCTGATGCTGATTGGCTGAGACAGATTACTGACTTCCTGATCTCCCACCCACACACCCAGCACTTGCTGCTCCAGGATCTTCCCTTTAGCCTGAAAACACACACACACACACACACACACACACACACACACACACACACACACACACACACACACACACACACACACACATGATTGGCTGGTACATTCACATACATCCACATGGATATAATTAAATCTGTTAAATTGTTTTGCTTGTGTTTATGTTATATCATGAAACACACAAACACACACACACACACACACACACACACACACACACACAGTTGTAGCACCAACCATGAAGAAAGAGCTGTTTAGCACTGATGTGGTCATTTTGACATTGTCCTCTGGTTGTTTAACTCGGCTCTTCCTCAGGGCCTCAGAGGGAATGCGCACTTTGTGCCCGTATGTGGTCTCCATCTGACCCTAGAGACACAGATGAGGCGTTCATCATGCGCATACACACCATACTCACTTAAATAACCCTGACTTTGTGCCCGTATGTGGTCTACATCTGACCTTAGAGCAGGGGTGTCAAACACAAGGCCCGGGGGCCGGATGTGGCCCTTTACATCATTTTATGCGCCCGGTTCACAGCCTATGTGATAAAACTGATTACCAACAGTAAAGGAATAAAAAAATAAGTAGTGGTGCATTAGGACACAAGGAGATAGTTTGTGGTCATGTATGTTTTTTCTGAGGAAAATCCAAATGCTTATGTGGTCCTCGA
>JAODXP020000073.1:52500-70000 GCA_027497455.2 Sardinella longiceps | reverse complement strand
CAGCTGTTGTTGGACATTAAGGAGCTAGGCCATAATTTTAATCTATCAAGCGTTAATTTTGCCAGTACTAGTTTGTAATCAAAGTGTGAATGTCATTTTAAGCTATTTACCAAAAAGAGCTCCAGGAAAGCTTCACATACCCCACCTTTAATTCTGTCCCAGTCACATACCCCACCTTTAATTCTGTCCCGGTCACATACCCCACCTTTAATTCTGTCCCAGTCACATACCCCACCTTTAATTCTGTCCCAGTCACAAACCCCACCTTTAATTCTGTCCCAGTATTTAAAGGACAGATCTGACTCACCCTCATTACTGTAAAACTGACAGGAGAATGTATTATATTCCTGCAGTTTACACACACACACACACACACACACACACACACACACACACACACACACACACACACACACACACACAAGAATAAAAAGAAACAGAGGAGTGGTTAGTGATATTGTATGCGATTGACAGTGTGGGTTGTGGAGGAGTTAGAATAGACACTCTTGTCCATCCAACAACTATGGAGGGGGAGGCAAACATGCATCAAAGTGGAATATACCTTATATACCTTGTCCTAAACTAAACATGCATCAAAGTGGAATATACCTTGTCCTAAACTAAACATGCATCAAAGTGGAGTGTACCTCGTCCTAAACTAAACATGCATCAAAGTGGAATGTACCTCGTCCTAAACTAAACATGCATCAAAGTGGAATGTACCTCGTCCTAAACTAAACATGCATCAAAGTGGAATATACCTCGTCCTAAACTAAACATGCATCAAAGTGGAATATACCTCGTCCTAAACTACTCCCAGGTCTTAGCTTCATTTTCCTCCTCCCCTTGCTCTTTACTCATCACATTCACATCAGACCATCTGAACATCATTACTACCTTAAGGCATTGCCATCATTACTACCTTAAAGGTGTATTGTGTAAGAATTGAAGTTTGAAATATGAAAAAATAAACAAAATGCAACAGGAGAATGTGAAGAAACAAATGCAGTCATCACACAAAAAATACGACCATGTACTCAGCTGCTGAGATATCAACCCAAATTAGCATGCTAAAAATTAGCCACGGCCCTGATGCCTATTTATTTGTATTGTAATACCAATTTTGCCACTAGTAATCGCTAGCGACTAACAGGCCTGTCACAGCTCGCAAACCTCCGATTGTTGACGAAGAAATCGCCTGTGGTTTAGTAGCACTTGGCTTGTAGTTGAAATTAATCTGTCAGAGTCCATTTATGCCCTGTTAATGTACATGTTTATGGCTATTACACATTTTCTGGGTAGCTGTCAATTCTAGGGAAGATACAAAGTCCCACGTTTCCATCAGAATGGGAAGTAGAGCGTACAAGGATTGAGCTGTACTGGATTAGCTGAAATTAACGTCAACCCCACCACCACCACAAGTTATGGGAGCCAGGAACACACTCATTGAAAAGTGAAGATAAGAACCGATTAAACTGGAATTAAACCATCGACATAGTTTGAAAACCATTCATGGCAGCTGGAGCAAGTAGGCTAAAGGAAGATTGATGGTGGAACTGCAATGTTTCGTCTGGACAGGTAAAAAGACTAACATTAGGCTACCACTGCCCATGTCAAAAGTTATGTTAGATAGATAGCAGAGCCCGTAACGTTACAGCTATACGTCCTATGGTTAAATGTAGCGGTATGCCAAGCTGGTGATTGCTAACACAGGGGCTTGTGTTAACGAAATTGATCTGTAAACGTAAAGTAGACCCTGTCAAAAGCAATCAAGCTGTTAGTAGCCCGAGCCAAATGTATTGTCAGTGGGTGCAGTGGCGGCCGCCAACTAGCTAACGTTAACGTTAGTTGGCTCAAATATCAATATGATCTAAAATATCGACCAACTCTGGTAACATTAATTCGCACACCTAAATAATAGTGGACATTCAATTGATTTAATCGAGGTGTAGGTAAGGAATATCTCGATCACAAATTCGTTAGTAAAGGAAAACACATGTGCATCGCTCATCGTTGGAATGGTGTGTATGAAGCGGGCAGGGTGCTTACTGCTGACCTGCATGTCCCGAGTCAAACGATAACTCTTATCACGCACTAACGTTAGGCTCTACCAAAGGAGAAGCCTTCGTTTCGGTGTTGCCGATGCATTGTCCCCTGTCAATATGTTGAACTTAGTTAACGTTAGTCTGTGTTACAGCCGCGCTTTTCGCTAAAGGCGATTATTTTCATGGGCTCTTGCAGAAATCAAGCTTCTTGATATAGTTGCATGTTACCCATCTTTGTAAATTATGGTGGAAACTTTTAATTTTTGGATAGGGTAGAAAAAATACTTTGTGAAGAGCCTCAAACTCTACAGGCTATGGCTCTGGTTTATGCTGAACACCACCCCCTTGAGTGTGGAGTATGGTATATGATTTTTTGACAGGAATTCCACATAGCACCTTTAAGGCATTGCCCTCAAAAATGTGTCAAGCTCCTTGTAG
Source organism: Sardinella longiceps (assembly GCA_027497455.2). NCBI lineage: Eukaryota > Metazoa > Chordata > Actinopteri > Clupeiformes > Clupeidae > Sardinella > Sardinella longiceps. The sequence continues at coordinate 67,517 of JAODXP020000073.1, read as the reverse complement.
ATAGTGCTCAGTGTAACTTCTAGCTTACGAATACAAATACGAAAAAATTAATTCAGAAGTGGAAATTTGTCTTTGGTTAGCAAGTCACTGACTTCCCCACTGAGTGAACCAATGTTTTCCCCCACGGGAAACTATTTTTCGCTATTTCCCCCACGGCTGAGCTATATTTGTGGGTGTGGCCAGACTTGCCATCTGTATTTATGTTTATTTTCAGACCTCTGGTTTCTGCAGCTGAATTACTGAAACCATTTAAAGCATTTAGTACTGAGGCATTAGGCCAGGATGCACCAAACACAGATTTTTGGGGTGTATTTTATTTATTTTTCTGCTGTTTCATTATGACAGTGAGCATTTTCTGCTGTTTCATCATGACAGGGAGCATTTTCTGTACAGATTTCCCGCCTGTCTGACCCAGACAGAGAGAGTAAAAATAATTCAACGTCACTCACATGCTGGGGAGATTCCTTTCATTCTCCAAGTCAAAAACACAATATATTACGAACCTTCATCTTGTAAAAAAATATCTATGACATTTATAGGGACAAATGATATCTTTGCTTCAATAATCTTCATTCAGTCAGCCAATATAATATTTAGTTCCTCAGTTTGCTCAGCGAAATGAAGGCTATGATATGGTGGGTGTGATGGGGCTACTCACCTTGGACATGTTGCTTTGCTTTCTCCAGCCAGTGGCATTCACTGTAAAGGTCATGTTCAGCAGGTTCCTCAGTGGCCTGCTAGGTTTGTCCAGCACCTCCACTCGAACCACTGGGGACACCAAGTCCACCTTCTCATTTATCTGACAAAGTACAATAAGGAGAGAGAGGGATTTTAAACTACTAGCTACAACACTCTATTGGCCATGACCCTGTACTAGCCACAACTCTCCCTGTTAGCTATGACTCTCTCTGTTAGTTATGACTCTCTGTTAGCTATGACTCTCTCTGTTAGCTATGACTCTCTGTTAGCTATGACTTTCTATTAGCTATGATTCTCTCTGTTAGTTATGACTCCCTGTTAGCTATGACTTTCTATTAGCTATGATTCTCTCTGTTAGCTATGGCTCTCTCTGTTAGCTATGACTCTCTCTGTTAGCTATGACTCTCTCTGTTAGTTATGACTCTCTGTTAGCTATGACTCTCTCTGTTAGCTATGATTCTCTCTGTTAGCTATGACTCTCTCTGTTAGCTATGGCTATCTGTTAGCTATGTCTCTCTCTGTTAGCTATGACTCTCTGTTAGCTATGACTCTCTGTTAGTTATGACTCTCTCTGTTAGCTATGACTCTCTCTGTTAGCTATGGCTCTCTCTGTTAGCTATGACTCTCTCTGTTAGCTATGACTCTCTCTGTTAGCTATGGCTCTCTCTGTTAGCTATGACTCTCTCTGTTAGCTATGACTCTCTGTTAGCTATGACTCTCTGTTAGCTATGACTCTCTCTGTTAGCTATGACTCTCTCTGTTAGCTATGACTCTCTGTTAGCTATGATTTTCTATTAGCTATGACTCTCTATATTAGCTATGATTCTCTATTAACTATGACTCTATTAGCTATGATTCTCTGTTAGCTATGATTCTCTGTTAGCTATGACTCTCTCTGTTAGCTATGGCTCTCTGTTAGCTATGACTCTCTCTGTTAGCTATGGCTCTCTGTTAGCTATGATTCTCCATTAGCTATGACTCTCTCTGTTAGCTATGGCTCTCTGTTAGCTATGATTCTCCATTAGCTATGACTCTCTCTGTTAGCTATCACTCTCTGTTAGCTATGACTTTCTGTTAGCTAGCTCTGTTAGCTATAACTCTCTCTGTTAGCTATGACTCTCTGTTAGCTATGACTCTATTATGACTAGCTATAGCTATAACACAAACTATCAGCCACACTCACTAATTAATCTCATTATTAATAATCTCTCTCTCTGTGTATGTGTCTGTCTCTCCCTCTCTCTCTCTGTGTATGTGTCTGTCTCTCTCTCTCTCTCTGTATGTCTCTCTCTCTCTCTGTGCATGTGTCTGTCTGTCTGCCTCTCTCTCTCTCTCTCTTGTTCTAGTGCTAGTCAAGCCTATTCCATCCATCAAAAGTCCATCAGAGTGCTGAGAGAGAAGTGCTCCTGAATCTACTTGCTCCTCCCCGTGACTCTCACCAGGAACTGCAGTGGTGAAGTGTACTGCACTAGCGTACTGTACGAGTGACTCAACAGGAAGTGCAGTGGTGAAGTGTACTGTACTAATGACTCACCAGGAACTGCAGTGGTGAAGCGTACTGTACTAATGACTCACCAGGAACTGCAGTGGTGATGCGTACTGTACCAGTGTACTGCACGAGTGACTCACCAGGAACTGCAGTGGTGAAGTGTACTGTACTAGTGCAGCCTTCTTCCTGTCTTCAGTAGTGTTCTCAAAGGCCTCCAGAGGAATCAGTGTCTCCACAGGGATCAGGTCCGGGACCACCTGCACACACACACACACACACACACACACACACACACACACACACACACACACACAGTGAGTCTATGACATCAATCTGTCCTCATGAACAAGAGTAATAGATCATTCCTATGGCAAATCATGCTGCATGTCATAGGGTCTGGTAAAACCCTTTACGTGGTGATATTGAGCCTTTGAACCAGAACTCTACTTCAAGCATGTTTAAAGTTTGCCTGTATGAACATGTGATATCACCTGTGTGTGGTTGTGTGGGCATGTTTTTCTCACCATTTGAGACGTAGCCCTGATGAAGTCTCCTTCCCGACTGCAGTTGTTGCTGGTGATGGCCATCACCATGTCGCCCAGGTCGTGCTCTACAGGAGTGTTGTTCACTGGCGTGTCTCTGATGACGTTGTGAATGATTAACTCCTCCAGACTGAAACAGACCGTTTTAAAGGTACAATTTTTATTGTTTTTATTGTTCAATATCAAAATATGCTGTACCTGGCTTGTTCTTTCTCATAAATATTAACCACCACTATTAATTCTGTGTGTCCCTATTGGCCTGAAATGTCTCATTTGCATGCACACTAACTGGGGTAGACTCCCCATGTACAGCCTCCATCTTGGAATACGGAAGCTCAAAGTGCTCATATTGTTCACGTTTTCACTCTCATAATTTGCAGGTGCAGCTAATTGCTATCCTTGTTTCCCTGAGTCGGCAGGTTTGAAGGAAGACAAATCGAAGACCACGTTTGTTCAAAATCCAAAAAATCAGAACAGAAATCTTCAACTTCTTCCAAATAAGAAATAAGGATACTGAAAAGACAATAGACCGACATCTGCATGCAGGTTACCGTAGCTGTAATACGCACTTTGAAAAGCGTTGCGCTTTATTTTTAATGGGAGAAACTTGAAGGCTACACATTGGGGCTTTAAAGAATGTGTACTTGCAGCTAACGTTTTCAGCCAGGACATTTAGCAATGGGATATGGGTCCATATGAGCCAGCCTTCCCTATAGTGCAATAGCAGGCGTATGTATGGATTCCCTATAGTGCAATAGCAGGCGTATGTATGGATTCCCTATAGTGCAATAGCAGGCGTATGGATTCCCTATAGTGCAATAGCAGGCGTATGGATTCCCTATAGTGCAATAGCAGGCGTATGTATGGATTCCCTATAGTGCAATAGCAGGCGTATGTATGGATTCCCTATAGTGCAATAGCAGGCGTATGTATGGATTCCCTATAGCAGGCGTATGTATGGATTCCCTATAGTGCAATAGCAGGCATATGTATGGATTCCCTATAGTGCAATAGCAGGCGTATGTATGGATTCCCTATAGTGCAATAGCAGGCGTATGGATTCCCTATACTCTAATAACAGGCGTATGGATTCCCTATAGTGCAATAGCAGGCGTATGTATGGATTCCCTATAGTGCAATAGCAGGCGTATGGATTCCCTATAGTGCAATAGCAGGCGTATGGATTCCCTATAGTGCAATAGCAGGCGTATGTATGGATTCCCTATAGTGCAATAGCAGGCGTATGTATGGATTCCCTATAGCAGGCGTATGTATGGATTCCCTATAGTGCAATAGCAGGCATATGTATGGATTCCCTATAGTGCAATAGCAGGCGTATGTATGGATTCCCTATAGTGCAATAGCAGGCGTATGTATGGATTCCCTATAGCAGGCGTATGGATTCCCTATAGCAGGCGTATGGATTCCCTATAGCAGATATTTCTGGAATTGAGTAGCCTATTATTTCATCAATTAATCAAGTAATGGGATAAAACTTAATTTTGAGGTTTTAAACAGCAATATCATTGAAATCCCTGTTAATATGACCAAGCTGTTGGCTATTATTCTTCATCAAAAATTTTTTTTATCCCAACTGTTCAATGTAAAAAAAGAAACCTTTTCCCCAAGGTTATTGGCTTCTAAAGTCATTAAGTGCATGTGTCATCTGACGTACCAATTACTTGCAGAACAGCAACACTCATGGCACAATCATAAATTGCTGTGAAACAGGTCACATGAATTAAATTCAACTTGACGAATAAATGTTATTTGCCATTCATTCAAGGTTTACAGAAAGTATAGAGGACTGTAGGCCTATCTCCTGCATCAAATCAATAAGGAACATATATGCACGATGTGGAGACCAGCAGGAAGGGAGCTGCACCTGTGTGCGCAACAGAAGGGAGACAGGAAGAGAGCGCAGGTAGTGGACGGCCCATTTGTTGCGCGTGCTTTCCAATTCTATGGTTAATCATTATAGGCATAGGCAAGAAATTATTGCAAATACCGTAAGTAGCGCTTGTGTTTATTGAACGTAAATCAACTAGCGTTGACAGCTAACTTTGACGCTTTGGTGACTTTAGTGAACTGCTATTAACGTGCAGGTTTTTTTTTCTGTAAAGATGAGCATTGACAATTTTAGAAAGCCACGTCCACAGGTTACACATATTCTCTCGATTAAACGTTAAAACACGGCCCTAGGTGTTCTACCCACGATCATTGTATGTATTCCAGTTGTCGGTTAATTAGCCTCTTCCTTTAAACTAATAATGTTTGCGTAGCAAAAGGTAACATTGCCGATGGAGCAGTATATGTAACTTTCAGATGCCGCTATTTGGCCTCATCGGCCTTATTATCTAGGTCACCTCAGGGTGCTTGCTCAAGTCTTGAAATGTATGGAATTTTGAAATGCTGTTTTCCAGACCTTGAAAAGTCTTGGATTTCATGTGAAAGTCTTAATAAAGTATGGAAAAAAGTATGCTCAAAGACACAGAATATTTTGAAATAAGAAATACTATAAGGGTGTAAAAACTATGATTTAAAACAACGTAAGAAAGACCCCTCCCCTCTACTTTATTGTCCACAGTTTTAATTCACCCCAGTTGAGAAGTGCGCCCATGTCTGTGATAGATGATATGTCAACCATTGTTGTGCATGAATGACAGCAGGTAACCTTAAAATTGTCCCTACCACTAAAGACCACCCTAGCCTACCCTTTGCGTTTTAAAAACCGTGAATGCATTTAATATTGCGATGTGCACTGCTCGCCGTGCGCTTATGGATTCCAAATCTATCAGTTCTTCTCTGTTTAATAACTTCTCTGTTAATTGATTTTTCCTCTCATAAATGTCATACATAATATCATTTGAAAGAGTGTCACAAGAGCTACTCATCTATTCTGCTTACTAGTTGCTTTGATAAACCGTTTATCCTACAGATTAATTAATGAGTTCGAAGTAGGCTGCCAAAACAGTGGAAGTCATAGGCATACCTATCTGTAGATCTACAATGAGGCAGCAATAACATCACTGTACCAAGCACAACTGTTTTTGTAGTCTCCAATATTAGGCTGAAGTGGTAATTTCAGACATACCATGACTGATATGTTGGTCAAGGAATAACCTACCGTGTACTAATTTGGCTACTGATTCAGAAACACAAGGTAGGCTATTGTAGCCCATTTCCTTCAAGTATTTAGACACATTTTCAATGAATATCAGAGAATTTAACAAATTGCAAAGAAAGACTGCCCCCCCATCATGTTTCTCATTATTATCCTAAAAGGGTCCAAAAGACTATGTGCATCACATCAAACTGAAAATTCAACAGTAAATGCCATTAAGGTCTGAAATTAAATTAATTTTTGTTCAATTGTAAGAAATATTACAAGGTCTCACTGACTACCAACTACAATGATATCAGCCAGGGCTGCTATTGTCAGTGACCTCATGCAGCATTCAAATAATGTGCAATGCAGTAGGTAATCCACTTAATTAATTGCTATAAGAGTTAAAATGCACCAGATTGCAGGAAATGGCAACTATTTTTTCAAAAGTTTCTTGGGGGGAACCCCCAAACCCCCCTACTACTTCTATATACAAATATGCATCCTATACTCTTCATTGATGTGCTGCCTTCACTGTTGTTGTGTCATGTGTTGTTAACAGTATACAGTACATTACCATCAATACTACTTTGAAGGTTATCATATGATGCTGAATTGATTCTAAGTAATTTTAGTGGTACTGTTTTTCCATGGCGGGGTAGTTGCGCCCCTGAGTTAAGGTCTTGGGGAAAAAGATATCAGTTTTGAAAAAGTCTGGAAAAAGTCTGGAATTTTGATTTGGAAAAAGAGCAAGCACCCTGTAGGTCTATTAGCAAATGGCACTCCCAGTAGGCACTTACAAAAGAGGGATAACAATCAAACTGCAACACAATACTAGTAAGTTGCTTTGGATAAAAGCGACTGCTAAATGCATAAATGTAAATGTAAATGTAAAAAAAAAAGTTTTTGACAAGGCGCCTTAGCTTTAAAGCGCTGTGGGAAACCCTGGTGCGCGCGTGTGGGAACGAGAAGAAAGGGCACTATGAAAGAATGGAACGATACAGGTGTGAGGGGAAATGGAACGATACGCAACTGATTTTTTTTATTATTCGCGAGTCTTTTTTTTTTGGGAAACGTGAGTCTTATTATGTGGCGATAGGATTCCATTCTGTGGCAGCCCGCCACACAAATGTCTATGTATGGGAAACACTGCCTATACTGCAATAGCAGGCGAATGTGTTCCTTAAAGCAGGCGTATGGGTTCATCATGATGCCCTACAGTGGCCTGTGGACTGCAAACAGTTTGTGAAAACAAAACACCTGACAGAAGCACATTCTCTTTGAGAGTAGAATCTCACTAATCTCACACTTACTCTCACATGTTTTATTCCTCAGCGGGATATAGGTCCATATGAGCGGCTAACGCTCACTATCCTCACCTAATGAAGTCGTTCACCATCGTATTAAAGACATCAGGGCACGTGTTTTTGATGTTCTGCAATCTTTTCAGGTCTTCAAGAGTTGCATTTTCATGACGAAATCCCTCTAGAAGGCTTCTAATGTCTTCTGGCCTGCAAAGGGTGGTATGGCAGGACAAATTTGATCCTGTGGAAAAAACACACAGATAGCAATTAGCTCTAATTAGCTCCTACATGTACTTCTCCATTCTGCTCTCTTTCTCATGAGGCCTTTTCTCTGGGCCAATCAACAGCTCGCTTTCTCAGGAGGCCTTTTCTCTTGGCCAATCAACAGCTCGCTTTCTCAGGAGGCCTTTTCTCTGGGCCAACCAGCAATTAGTTTGCTTTCTCAGGAGGCCTTTCCTCTTGGCCAGTGAAGGGAGGTGTTGTAATTGAAGTGTGAGATTACTACAGGCAAAAAGACCTTCTCTCTGTAATTACATAAGTATTCAATTATCAGAGGGGTCTGATGCCTTGAAGGACTATCATTTAAAGTGTAGTAACTTGCCCAACACTGTTAGCAGAGGGGTCTGATGCCTTGAAGGACTATCATTTAAAGTGTAACTTGCCCAACACTGTTAGCAGAGGGGTCTGATGCCTTGAAGGACTATCATTTAAAGTGTAGTAACTTGCCCAACACTGTTAGCAGAGGGGTCTGATGCCTTGAAGGACTATCATTTAAAGTGTAGTAACTTGCCCAACACTGTTAGCAGAGGGGTCTGATGCCTTGAAGGACTATCATTTAAAGTGTAGTAACTTGCCCAACACTGTTAGCAGAGGGGTCTGATGCCTTGAAGGACTATCATTTAAAGTGTAGTAACTTGCCCAACACTGTTAGCAGAGGGGTCTGATGCCTTGAAGGACTATCATTTAAAGTGTAGTAACTTGCCCAACACTGTTAGCAGAGGGGTCTGATGCCTTGCAAAGTAAGTTTATCATTTAAAGTTCCAAAATAAAGGAAACCTTCATGTAACAAAACTGCAGTCCCTGCTGACGCAGATGAGGAGGGAAAGTGAAGTCAAAACAGACAGAATGGAGGACTAGGAGAATGGAGCTCTATAGAGACAGTAGGAGAATGGAGCTCAATAGAGACAGAATGGAGGACTAGGAGAATGGAGCTCTATAGAGACAGAATGGAGGACTAGGAGAATGGAGCTCTATAGAGACAGAATGGAGGGCTAGGAGAATGGAGCTCAATAGAAACAGAGGGAGGAGAATGGAGCTCTATAGAGACAGAATGGAGGACTAGGAGAATGGAGCTCAATAGAGACAGTAGGAGACAGTAGGAGAATGGAGCTCAATAGAGACAGTAGGAGACAGGAGGAGAATGGAGCTCAATAGAGACAGTAGGAGACAGTAGGAGAATGGAGCTCAATAGAGACAGTAGGAGACAGTAGGAGAATGGAGCTCAATAGAGACAGAATGGAGGACTAGGAGAATGGAGCTCAATAGAGACAGTAGGAGACAGGAGGAGAAGGGCTATGGATGACTCACCCATGCAGAAGCCTTTGCATTGGTCAGAATAAGTCACACTGATGGAGACGTTGGCGTTGAGGTCGATCCCTGATTCACTCTCATCAGTGCACTGGACATAGCAGTCCTTCTCATGCCATTTGCATGTGGTCAAGCTCTTGTCCGAATGACGCACTTGCAGATAGCAGTGGGGGATGTCGATAAGAAACCCAGTTTCATTGACATATGTCATATTGGCTGGCAAACACAGAAAAGACCCATTTGGCAAACAGATCATTTGATCCAAAAGCTAATGAGGAACACCAACATCAGTGTTGCTATGAATGATGGGTAATGTAGGCATTGGACAGTACTGTTGCTATGAATGATGGGTAATGTAGGCATTGGATATCAGTGTTGCTATGAATGATGGGTAATGTAGGCATTGGACAGTAGTGTTGCTATGAATGATGGGTAATGTAGGCATTGGACAGTAGTGTTGCTATGAATGATGGGTAATGTAGGCATTGGACAGTAGTGCTGCTATGAATGATGGGTAATGAAGGCATTGGACAGCAGTGTTGCTATGAATGATGGGTAATGAAGTTCTGATTTCCTCTCACCTGTAGACGTATTTGCATAGTTCTCTCCATCGGAGCAGTAACTGTAATAACCTGAAATAAGAGATAAACATCAGACATGACTCACAGTATACAGCTGGGGACCTTAGCTGCTAACCTTACATCATAGCCAATATTTTTTTATTCTTTCTCACACCATAACCAATATTATTATTTATTCTTTCTCAGACCATTGCCAGTATTCCTTAATATTATTTATTCTTTGTCAGACCATAACCAATATTATTTAATATTATTTATTCTTTCTCAGACCATAGCCAATATTCCTTAATATTCATTATTCTTTCTCAGACCATAGCCAATATTATTTAATAGTCGTTATTCTTTCTCAGACCATAGCCAATATTATTTCATATTCGTTATTCTTTCTCAGACCACAGTCAATATTATTATTATTCTTTCTTGTACACTAACCAATATTCTTTAAATGTTAACAATGACAGTTGAAAATCATTCAATCACTACCCTGTTGGAGGAGCTCAAGATTCAAGATGCTTTATCGCCAAAATCATTATTTTATCAAATATGTATGAAATATTTTGAGTGTGCCAGAATGATGAGTTATTTAATTTTAATTTGTTCTGCAGTGCAGTCATAAGATTGTGACACACAACCACCCGTCCATACTGGTCCTTTATTGGGCGCTGGTGTGAAGTTTATGGCTTAGTGAAAAGCAGAAGTGAAGAGAAACAACTGTGCGTTTGCATAGTTCCACTTGTTGACCTGGGGCCATGTTCATAAAAATGTTATCTTAGCACTAAGAGAACTCTTCAATTGCATTTAAAGAGATATGCCACCATTTTCCACCTCTCCTCGAGTTAAACAGTTGGGTTGTATCTTTCTCCGTTCTATCCAGCCGCTCTCTGCATTTGGCAGTAGGACTTTTAGCTGTAGCTTAGCATAGATCATTGAATCATTGAATCAGATTAGACCATTAGCACCTCTCATATTCTCTCTCCTACAGCTCTCCTACAGTCTTGTTCAAAAGTGAATATGAATTCTGATAATTGTGCTGACTCTTCTGTAGTTGCAAAGAGTACTAGGATCAACAATATGTGATTTTCTAGCCAGCTATGGCATGAAACTCTCATTCAACTTATGAAGGGACTATTTCCTTGTCATATCAGTCCAGAAAATCAAAATCAACAACTTTCATTTTGTGTTGGTGTTAGGACATGAGGCTACTACAGAAGAGTCAGGTTTTAATTTGGGACAATCTCAGAATTCTTAGTCACTTTCAACACAATAATGTTAGAGAGAAGCTAACAGTCTAATTTGATTTAATGATCTATGCCAGGGGTCGGCAACCCTAGGCACGCGTGCCGCAAGTGGCACGCCAAGGAATTTCCAGTGGCACGCGGACATTGCACTACCCTAATAATTTAATACATTAAAAATGTTCAGACATATGCTGAAATGTCATTTAGCCTACTTTAAAAATGACTACGCAGCAATAGCGCCCCCCTCCCCATATTTATTTTTCACACGAGTGCCCCCTTTATGCATTGCTTAGATGGCAAAGAAGCAGACAGGTCGGGCCTTCCACTCCTCCTAGACCGCAGAATATTTGTTCGTTTCTCAGAAGGATTGTGCTGTGTGCACTTTGTGTTTTAAAAGTGTTGTGTGTCGAACATACAATGTTAGACGTCATTACGAGACAAAGCGCGAAAAGACTTTCAAAAGATCAGGCAGATAGGAACGATACGATATTTCAGACACACAAGGGAGTTTAGGCTACTTCCAACCACATTGACACATATATCTGCGAATACATGCGCCAGCTTCAGTCAGACTTCGCAGAGCGCTTTGGGGACTTCTTGATCACCGACATGAAATTGATTTGGCTCATGAAATTGATTTGGGCACATATGGAAATGCAGATGATTGAGTTGAAGAGCTCAACATTTTGGGTGAGCAAGTTGACAGAGCTACGTGTTCAATTAACTTACAGAACACATCGCAGGGTCAACATCGCCTACACCTGCTGGGCATCTTTACCGAAAAGTTCAACTGTCTTCGCAATATCGCACTTACCCTGATATAGCCCGCCCATAATACGAATGTTCATCAGCAGTAGGCATATTATGGTCGGGCTATGTCAGGCTATATCGCACTGGCTTTTAATGTCAGTGTTCGGATCAACCTATCTGCGTGAACAGATACACATGAAGTAACGTTATGTCCTTTGCCCCTCCCGAAGTCGTCTGACAGCGGAAGCATGCGTCCAACTTAAAGAGACCAATTAGGCTACCAACCGCACATTTAAGGGGAAGACCAGGGATCACATTGACTATTAGGCCAAACATTTATTTTCTAACAAGGCAAGGCAGGCCTATTTCAAATTGGCAGGTTTTGTTAATTAAGTTACTTTATGTGGCCTATGGTTTTTTTTTTTTTCAATCTGTGTTATTATTCATCAGTTCCATTTTCAGTAGGCTCTGTGAATAACTGCTACTACTACTACTACTGTCAGATTTTGAATGTCAGGCCTACTCTGTGAATTTGTTGCCTATATGGTTGTTATCTAGTGGGAAAAGAGGGAGAGGGAAACATGGGTGTTCTAAATCCTTGAAGTCTGTGAGGATAAAACAGTGCAATTACATTTGCTAAATGCATTAAATGTCCATATCCATCTAAATCTGTCGCCAGTATTTAATTTCACGTAGTTAACGATACCGACTGGCACACTAACTAATATGAAAATTTCTAAATGGCACACCATGGCAAAAAGGTTGCCGACCCCTGATCTATGCTAAGCTGGAGCTAAAAGTCCTACCGTCATGTTCAGAGAACGGCTGGATGAACTGGAGAAAGGTACAACTCAGTTTAACTCAAGGAGAGGTGGAAAATAAGGGTATTTCCCAAATGGTGGAATATCACTTTAAAGTTTCTAACTATGTATGTTCTCTTCAAGCTCATCCAAAGCCGCTGAGACCAGCCTTTAGTTACAATAAACAGCATCTCTAAGCTGCTGAGACCAGCCTTTAGTTACAATAAACAGCATCTCTAAGCTGCTGAGACCAGCCTTTAGTTACAATAAACGGCATATCTAAGGATGAGCTCAGAAAGACTGTTGCTGCCGTTGACATCAGCTCTAATTCTTGAGTCTGCTTGCGTTTCCATGCCTGAGCTGTCACCAACCAGAGCAACTTATCTCTTATCTAATCATTTATCCAAACTCAAAGCTGTCAGCAGCTTTGTGACTCAGTACCTTTTTAAAAGTTTTGAAACTTCATTTCTCTGTCCAATTCTCTGGCACTTTCTGCTGCACTGTCCAATTAGATACAAACATTTGAAATATTTAAAAATAAAATTAAATATCTCACTCTCTTACGAAACCCCTCCCCACAATCACCGCCAGATAAGCAAGAGTGGAAATATGATCTTACCTGGAGTGGAACTGTCTTGTGTAGCTGAAGTGTGCGTACTGGTGTCTCTTGCAGCTGTAGTGTGTGTGTTGGAGTGTCCTGTAACTTGAGTGTGTGTGTTGGCATCTCCTGTAGCTGAAGTGTGTGTACTGGTGTCTCTTGGAGCTGTAGTGTGTGTGTTGGAGTGTGTAGTGTGTGTGTTGGCATCTTGTGTATCTGAAGTGTGTGTGTTGGTATGTCCCATATCTGAAGTGTGTGTGTTGGTGTGTGCCATATCTGAAGTGTGTGTGTTGGTGTGCCCTGTAACTTGAGTGTGTGTGTTGGCATCTCGTGTATCTGGAGTGTGTGTGTTGGTATGTCCCGCAGCTGGAGTGTGTCTGCTGGTGTGTCCTGTAGCTCGAGTGTGTGTGGTGGTATCTCCTGTCGGTGGAGTGTGTGTGTTGGTGTGTCCCATATCTGAAGTGTGTGTGTTGGTGTATTCCATATCTGAAGTGTGTGTGTTGGCATCTTGTGTATCTGGAGTGTGTGTGTTAGCATCTCGTGTATCTGGAGTGTGTGTGTTGGCATCTTGTGTATCTGGAGTGTGTGTGTTAGCATCTCGTGTATCTGGAGTGTATGTGTTGGTGTGTCCCATATCTGAAGTGTGTGTGTTAGTGTATTCCATATCTGAAGTGTGTGTGTTGGCATCTCGTGTATCTGGAGTGCGTGTGTTAGCATCTTGTGTATCTGGAGTGTGTGTGTTGGCATCTCGTGTATCTGGAGTGTGTGTGTTGGCATCTCGTGTATCTGGAGTGTGTGTGTTGGCATCTCGTGTATCTGGAGTGTGTGTGTTGGCATCTCGTGTATCTGGAGTGTGTGTGTTGGTATGTCCCGCAGCTGGAGTGTGTCTGCTGGTGTGTCCTGTAGCTTGAGTGTGTGTGGTGGTATCTCCTGTCGGTGGAGTGTGTGTGTTGGTGTGTCCCATATCTGAAATGTGTGTGTTGGTGTATTCCATAGTTGGAGTGTGTGTGTCGGTGTGTCCTGTATCTGGAGTGTGTGTGTTGGTGTATTCCATAGTTGGAGTGTGTGTGTTGGTTTCTGCTGTTGCTGTAATGGAACACAGGTATGTAGTTAAACAATCATACAGTCAACATTGCCTATGCAGGCTAACTGGTGGCTAACTAATGTGGAGTGCATAGGTGATGCTAACTGGTGGCTAACTAATGTGGAGTGCATGGGTGATGCTGACTGGTGGCTAAGTAATGCTAAGTACATAGGTGATGGCTAACTGGTGGGTAACTATTTTTAAGTGTATGGGTGATGGCTAACTGGTGGCTAACTAATGTGGAGTGCATGGGTGATGGCTAACTGGTGGCGGCTAACTGGTAGCTAACTCGTGAACTGCATGGTTGATGCCTAACTGGTGGCAAACTGGGGTGAAGTGCATGGGTGATGGCTAACTGGTGGCTAACTCATGTGAAGTGTATGTGTAGCCGGTGGCCACGGGTCTAGAACCCACTATCCCGCAAGCTACAAACTCCCGGTGTGGGAGTCAAACGCTCTAACCACTGAGCTAAAAGCCCAGGCTTCTAACTCAGCAGTTTTGAATTGGAATGAGTTGTGAGGATTTACATGCATCAATTACACATGGGTGATGGCTAACTGGTTAACTTATGTGGAGTGCATAGGTGATGGCTAGCTGGTGTGGAGTGTATGGATGATGGCTAACTAATGTGAAGCGTATGGGTGATGGCTAACTGGTGTGAAGCGTATGGGTGATGGCTAACTGGTAGCTAACTGGTGTGAAGTGTATGGGTGATGGCTAACTGGTGTGAAGTGTATGGATGATGGCTAACTAATGTGAAGCGTATGGGTGATGGCTAACTGGTGTGAAGCGTATGGGTGATGGCTAACTGGTAGCTAACTGGTGTGAAGTGTATGGGTGATGGCTAACTGGTGTGAAGTGTATGGGTGATGGCTAACTAATGTGAAGCGTATGGGTGATGGCTAACTGGTGTGAAGCGTATGGGTGATGGCTAACTGGTAGCTAACTGGTGTGAAGTGTATGGGTGATGGCTAACTGGTGTAAAGTGTATGGGTGATGGCTAACTGGTGTGAAGTGCATGGGTGATGACTAACTGGTGGCTAACTGGTGTGAAGTATATGGGTGATGGCTAACTGGTGTGAAGTATATGGGTGATGGCTAACTGGTGTGAAGTGTATGGGTGATGACTAACTGGTGTGAAGCGTATGGGTGATGACTAACTGGTGTGAAGTGTATGGGTGATGGCTAACCTCTAGTGGACCAGCTGTAACAACTCCTACTCTTTGTTTTACCTAAGAT
>JAODXP020000073.1:7500-40000 GCA_027497455.2 Sardinella longiceps | reverse complement strand
CACACACACACACACACACACACACAGAAAGAAGAAAGAGTGACATCATGATCCATTGGATTATAGCTGAAGGTTGGTGACATTACAAACTCTTCTTCAAGCCGCACTAACATTGTGTAGAAGCATTACACATTGTGTAGAAGCATTAAACATTGTGTAGAAGCATTACATGTAAAATATAAGCTGAATATGCGGTGCATTTACATTTATTGTGCTTATATTTAGATTAACTGTGATGTTGACACGCTGGCTCAATCCTGAAATCTTCTTATTACAGACGCTGACTCCGTAGATTCGTCCATCTGACACGTTACGGTTCTAGAGAAGAACACAGGAACACAAGCTATTCAATGACATGAGGACAGTGATTCTGGAGAAGAACAAAGGAACAGTGGACAGTGATTCAATACAACCTCATTTCTGCTCACCGAGGCAGTTTAGGCAAGTTATTTTTCAAAAGTTACAAAAATTACTTCTCCAAAAAAGTAACTGAGTTACTCCATTGTAAAAGTCATTAATTACTAAGTAAAGTAACTTAATTAATTACTGCATGACATTTACATTCAAATAGGCTTATAGACTATGACTAGGCTATATCAAGAATTAGAAGAATTTATCATAGGGCATCAAATCAAGTGGATTTTCAATCAATATTACAAATGTTTACTACTAAGTTTATGTCATGCTTCAGCTTTACTGTAATATCAACAAAATACATGTTGGCTTATTTGTTTACAGATATCTCATTATATGCAGTAAGTTATTACAGTAGGCTAGAAGTATTTTTTCATATCAGCGGAAATTGTTTGCTGTGGCTACAAGGCTATTTTGTGCATTGTTTATTGCACAGTGGATGAATGGATGTGAAATGGTTTCAGCACATTGTTGTCTGGGTTGGCATTTATCCTACTGCTGATGCAGGAGAGACAAGTTTGACAGCCAAGTCAAAAATGGTCTGTGAACACCTTGAGACATCTTGGAGACATTAATGGAAGTTTGGAGACATGAATAGAAGTTTGGAGACTTGAATAGAAGTTTGGAGACTTGAATAGAAGTTTGGAGACATTAATGGAAGTTTGGAGACATTAATGGAAGTGTGGAGACATGAATAGAAGTTTGGAGACATTAATGGAAGTGTGGAGACATTAATAAGTTTGGAGACAATAATAGAAGTTTGGAGATGCCATGTTTGGAATGGGTAGGATCTGCTTTAGTTTGGCACATTGTTTGAGCTCGTCAGGCTTGTCCCTTCTAGAGACGGAGGAGGAGCTGCAGCACCAACACCATTATACACTAACACCGTTTTTCCCAAATAACGCTGTTAGTCACACCATTATACACTAACACCGTTTTCCCCAACACTGTTAAAAGTGCACAGTAAATGCCATCATATCAGTGAGGACATATTTCTGCCAAAGCCCTGATATTTCTTTTTATTATCATATTTAAAAATAACATGGTTTGCCTATGACAACATCTATAAAGTTTTTTAGTAGGATCAGATTTGATTGGGAAAGAGTGAAGGTTAATGAAAGATAATTATACATGAGCACACTAAAGGTCTACTTGGAACAGGTTGATGGTTGTAGGTGGCACAATGGTTTCAGTTTAACAACTTGAATGCAATGCGAGTACATTGTCATGGTAGTATGGGCTACTGGAACAAATCATATATCTCCCCCCCATCCCCTCATTCTTGCTCATCTTTTCCAGCACAGTAACTTTGTGCATGTGTAGCCAGGGGTCTGTCCGCACCGCCCAAGGCTTCCAACTCAGTGGTTAGAAGCATTCTTGAAGGATAGGGCTGTGAGGATTTACATGATTTAGTTGGCATCCGTCACCTAGGTGACAAACTCCTTTGCGTCCGTCACCTATGTGACAAACTCCTTTGCATCCGCGTCACCTAGGTGACAAACTCCTTTGCATCCGCCACCTATGTGACAAACTCCTTTGCATCCGTCACCTATGTGACAAACTCCTTTGCGTCCGCCACCTATGTGACAAACTCCTTTGCATCCGTCACCTAGGTGACAAACTCCTTTGCATCCGCCACCTATGTGACAAACTCCTTTGCATCCGCCACCTAGGTGACAAACTCCTTTGCATCCGTCACCTAGGTGACAAACTCCTTTGCATCCGTCACCTATGTGACAAACTCCTTTGCATCCGTCACCAATGTGACAAACTCCTTTGCATCCGTCACCTATGTGACAAACTCCTTTGCATCCGTCACCTATGTGACAAACTCCTTTGCGTCCGTGTTTCAACCTTCGATTAAGATAAAGTAGTATTGATGCAGTCTAGAGGTGACTTACCTGAAAGATAAAGTAGTATTGATGCAGTCTAGAGGTGACTTGCCTGAAAGATAAAGTAGTATTGATGCAGTCTAGAGGTGACTTGCCTGAAAGATAAAGTAGTATTGATGCAGTCTAGAGGTGACTTGCCTGAAAGTGTGTGACTGAATCCAGCATACAGAAGACCAGTGTGTTTTTCTCCCCATCCCGGAGGAGCTCCTTAGGAAGATCTACCTCCACTAGGCTGTCTGTGTCTCCTGCCTCTTCTGAGTTACCCAACGAGGTGTTAAAACGATCCTGTCAGGGTTTAAAAGAGAAGCTCAGTCCATTTAATACTTTCAGACCCTTTTCTGGAGTGGATGAAATAGAATGATTTCGACTGCTGGTATTGTTTCGGATATTTGGTTCATTTCTTGCAGAATTCACCTTTGCCTCAGAATTGACCTTTCCGCGACCAAACCCCCAAAGCGGTAACTGACCAATCATAGCATAGCAATTGGTTACTAAGCTCGGGACTTCTGTCAAGCTAGCCATTTTGATGAATGGAAGTCTATGAGAGACTCGAGAAGAGAAAATTAAACGTTGTGCTTATGGCGTGTGTAATTCTGACACCCGATATCCAAAAAGGCTGGAGGGAGGGGTACAATTTCATCCCCTCCCGAAACCCAAGCCTCAGAGAGAAATGCCTGCGGTGGATCAAACAATGTGGACAACCCCCCTATCAGCTGAATGTCAGCAACATAAACAGAAGCACCTACGTTTGTTCTAAGGTAGCTAAGAAGCTATATTAAAGTCGCTATAATCCGCCCACTGCATCGAAAATGTGAGAAAACCCCTGCTTCAAATACGATTCAGTTTTACCACCTGTCATGTTTGCGTAGCGGCAACTGTGTAGATAATAGAACACATACATATGGCTGGAATGAACCTGTTAGTCTTAACATAACTGTACGTTCACACCAGAAGCTACTAAAGCTACAAAATCGCTTTTGTAGCTCAAAAAGCAGCTGCTAAATTTTCTGTGTTCGCCCAAATCGCTCTATCGCTCATGACGTGCCTGTTGTCATTCCCATTAACAAGAAAATAACTAGAAAAATACGTTAGTGACGTAAAGTGAAAGCCAGCTATTGATTGCTATTTGCCTACAATCTTAGACCTTTATTTTAAAACATGTGCAGGTCACCAAGTGGTTAGTGGTGTCTGTTGATTTTTCAAAACAAGCAAAATACAATTGCTGTCAAGTTTTTCGTAGTATTTGTTCAGTGGTATTATCAACTAACATTTAGTCTGTCAACATACTGTAATTGCAAATGAAACATCAACACTTCTCCTTTAACTTAACTTGGCCTTAAGCTTAGCCTTGTCTGTAGCACCAGAATTCCTTGCATGGTGAACTCAGAACCTTCAACATCAGTGCCCTAGACTCTCATTCCCCACCAGACACAGCTGCTCTATGATTCCCCACCAGACACAGCTGCTCTATGATTCTCACACCCAGCACAGCTGCTCTATGATTCCCCACCAGACACAGCTGGTCTATGATTCTCACACCCAGCACAGCTGCTCTATGATTCTCACACCCAGCAAAGCTGTTCTATGATTCTCACACCCAGCAAAGCTGTTCTATGATTCTCACACCCAGCAAAGCTGTTCTATGATTCTCACACCCAGCAAAGCTGTTCTATGATTCTCACACCCAGCACAGCTGCTCTATGATTCTCCATGAATGCTTTTGCAGATGACTGAACTTACCTTCCACTTGGGAAGCATTTTTGGTGTGCGAGGCCATTTTGGTGACTTCTGCATTAGACGGATGAGTGACAGTGGTCAGGAGCTTGTGTGTGTGTGTGTGTGTGCTATGAGTGTGTGTGTTGGTGTGTGTGTGTGTGTGTGTGTGTGTGTGTGTGTGTGTGTGTGTGTGTGTGTGTGTATGTGTGTGTGAGTGACAGTGGTCAGGAGCTTGTACTGACTTATATGAATAAAGATTTCCTCCTAAGTCCATAAAACAACTAGCTGGTCTTTTTTGCTATATTAACTCACCTTAGCCTTAAAACGTAAACCTTTAAACTTCCCCTTTGGTTTGAAATACTGAGCCACCAAGTTCCCTTGTGTGGTGGACTCAGCGTCCTTCACATCAGCACACTCAATAACCTTCTCCAGACTCTCTATAGCACTACAACAGAGGAGACAACAGAGAGTAGTGAGGGAGACATCCAGCACACACACACACACACACGCATGCACGCACGCACGCACGCACACACACACGCACGCACGCACACACCACACACACACACACACACACACAGAGGCATGTATAATGGTTTGAATGAACTACCCTATCCAAAACTTCCACTTATGCTAGACAGACTTTATTTAAACAGAACATATTCATGTTCAAAATACTTCACATTTAAAATCTAAAACATATTATATTATATTGAGCCTGATGAAATGTTTAAGGCGTCATATAACACTGTGAGCATTACTAAAGAATGACCATGGTTAATAACACTTCCTAAACTTATTTTCATGTTTGAGTATGTGACAGTTACATTACTGTGATTTGGCCCTCTGAATTGAATTGAGCATGCATCAAAGAACTGTGAAATTTTGTTGTTTGAATACAAGGCTTGGGTGGGTGTAGGTGAAGCTACAAACCTCACAACATCATCCCATGGTAGTGTTTCATTTTCAAGTAAGTTATGAGTTCCTTTCATGCAAGACATTGCATTAACTAACGGTGCTGGCTCAATAGCAGGAACAGCACACTCCTTTACTGTGATGAAGAAAAATGAAATGTCCAGTGATTCAACATTCAAGGACAGCATTCCTCACATGAAACTTGACTTTGACCAATCATATCTCCCCTTTAATAATACCAATCCCTAAAGTGTTATACTGTATGTCATTTTCATTGTTCAGACAGATATCATTTTCACTTGTCACCTCTGCAATGAGGTATAGCTTGCAATGCACAGCACAGCCAGACGTGTGAGTAGTGCCAACCAAAAATGTGCCAAATGACACAGTCATTTATATTGTTCCGTTGCTATAGTTGTTGCTTGGAGCATTGTAAGTCTCTGGCAGTGAAGGTATGGTTCCTTACTGCAGCAAAAGTGAGGAACTGTTCTTCTTGGGGTGTTGTCTTCTTGAGACGACCACGTCTTGGTCTGTCTTTGGCTTCCGCAGTCTCATGGAACTTTGTCCTAAGTTTGGAAATGGTACCAAGACTGACACCAATGAAGCTTCCACTACATGCTGGGACACCAGCCTCACGTTACCCTATTGCACAGGCCCTATCCTGAAGGAACAAAAGTAGCATCTTTCCACCAGTATTGCTGCTAGGAGAAACCACAAACCCAACAAGTTGCAGAACCCATGCTCAGGTGCTAATTTAGGCACACTAGTGACTTGCACTCATCTGGCAGCACTTGAAGCTCAAAATCAAATGCAGCAGAACCCTATTACCATGGCCATTTTGTCACATTTTTGCTTGGCACTACTCACACGTTTGGCTGTGTTGTGCGTTCCATGATTGCCCGATGCTTACAAACTATACCTCATTGCAGAGGTGACAAATCAGTGATGAAAATTATACAAAACACTTTAGGGGTTGATATTATTAAAAGGGAGATATAGCTTCACTTACTGCTTTCTGTGTGTGTTTCAATGTGGTTGTATAGAGCAGAAACAACAGGCAGGTTTTATCATAATGTTTACAGTATTATACTAGAGCCCCATCTAGTGGCTCTGACATGAACCTCATTCTAAAATCAATTAACTCTAAATTTATAATCAGGATGAAGTATATTATTATGACAGTGTGTTCCTACCTTTGGGTCTTCCTCTATTCTCTGTAAAGATAAGATATAGTACTTATTAAGCAAGCAACTGTTCAAAATATTTAACCCTTATTCTTACTAACAACAGGGCTAGGAATTGCTTCACAGTATTTTTGTTAGTCAAAATTATATTGTGCAGTGATCGGCTGAAATAGTACTTATTAAGCAAGCAACTGTTAAAAATGTGGAGTGATATTTTTTTTGTCAAGATTATATTGTGCAGTGATCAGCTGAAATAACAAGACTTTTTGGGCTGATTGGTGACTATTTCACCTCACTCGAGCTTCTCTGGGCGGAGAAAAGGACTATGCAAGATTATTGCTGTGGACCGGTGGCACAGTCCTGGGGAGCTATCGGAAGAAATACGAACACAAACCGAGGAAACAAAGGAGCATAACAGCCGGTCCATGGATCTTTTTCCCCAAACGCATATGTGTTAATTTGGTTGGAAATGGGTCATTGCATTGCAAACAACAAAGCTGTTAACTGGTTAGCTTTTCTGAAGCTTTTGGGAAAAGGACGCCTGCATGGAGGAGTTCTGTGGCTAAAATGTGAGCATAAGCCTAGTGCAAACCAAAAGTAAAGGCCGGTCTTGCATAGTTCCTTGCATAGTCCATGTCGGATTCTTTTGGCCACTATTGTTTCAAACTGAGCCATTCATTTACTGTCCTTTACTTATTATTGAGAGCGTACTTACTGTCCTTTAATTGTTATTGACAGTGTGTACTTACTGTGACCGTTTTGAGTGTGTACTTACGGCTGATTCACACACAAACCTGTGCGTGAGCGGCGCGTAAGCGGTGCAGGCGCGGTTTTGGGGCGATTTCATTTAGAATACATGTTAACAGGTTATGTCATTCAGACTGCACGCGTGTTCTGCGTGGCTCCTGTCCGGTTTCTGAGCGGTGAACCGCGCAGCTCCCGCGCTGCTTTTTTGAAATAGAAACAAGTTCTATTTTTCCAAGCGTTTTCAGCGCGGTAAGCGGGACTTGCGCGGTGGCTATAGATTTTGAATGCAGAGCTCGGGCAGCCGGTTCGCGCAGAACACCGCAGAGACCATTTCTTGTGTGAATGCACAAGCCCACAGGCACCGCTCACGGACCGCCCCGCTCCCGCACCGCGAACACGCAGTTTGTGTGTGATTCGGGCCTTACTGTGGCCGTTTTGAGTGTGTACTTACTGTGGCCGTTTTGAGTGTGTACTTACTGTGGCCTTGTTTTCCACTATTTCCTGAATTGTTCCCTGTTAAGGCGACAAAAGATAATTATGCAACTATTAAAATGTGCAGTGACATTCAGCCATACTTGTTAGTTTGTTAATGAATTTATTAATGGAAATTGATATTTAGCCATAGTTTTCAGATTGGTGGAGTAACCTCAAACAACAAGACTATATATTGATTAATTCATTTGAAATTGTATTGAAATCGAAAGTGTATTCAGTGCAAATACAGTTCTCTGTTATTGCAGGCTTCTGTGTCCATTGCAGGATTGCCTTATATGTCTTTGATTTATAGTCAGTCCCTCCAGGATTTAGCCATTTTTTTTGGTGTTTTTTTCTGATCAACATGCCTGTTTTTGCAGTGTTTTCTAAATATTTGTAAGGATTTACGCTATTATAGAACAGGGATGTTGTGACCTGAGCCGCTAGAGTGTTGCTCTGAGACACGCAACATTAATAAACACAGCAGTGGACATGAATGAGAGAATGCTAAATTAGCTGAAATCCTAACTTTCACATTTTTCATTAGTCATATTTTGTACAATATATGCGGCAAATATAAAAACGTGAAGTCACACATTTTTGCAACAAATCCTTAATTTTTTAGGATTTTATGCAATTGCAAAGTCGCCAAAATAACTGGAGGGTGTGTATAGTGCTTCACTTACTGCTTTCTGTGTGTGTTTCAATGTGCTTGTATAGAGCAGAAACAACAGGCAGGTTTTATTATAATGTTTATTATACTAGTGCGCCATCTAGTGGCTCTCACATGAACTGAATTATAACCAGGATGTTTTATATTTACCTTTGCCTTGTCCTCCCTTATTACCTTGATTGCTATCTGTAGACCCAGGAAAAAAAAAATATATAATTAGGCAACTGTTAACAATGTGAAGGGATATGTATGTGTAACAGGTTAGAATATGATATATGACCTACTGCATGTCCAAATGTGTAATTGCAAATAGTAACAAACGTATCGAGCTCCTACTCTTCCTCAGGGGAGTGTGTGGTCACAGGATTGTACTAAATGTGTTATTGCACAGTAGATCAAGTTTGTAAAGTAGTTTTCCTGTCTATGGGTCACTGCTATGAGGGACCTGGACTGGTAGCTCCTCCTCTCCCCTCTTCCCTTATCTGTCCCTCCCTTCTTCTCCCTTCCTGCTTTAATAACTCTTAAGGATATAGATGTGTGTTGGGTGATATAAACTGATAATCTCTTAATCTTAATCTTAATCTTTGTCCACTGTTTATAAACAGGCTTTGAAGCACCCAGATGATGCTTTCTGGTATTCCACAGTTACTACACTTGCATATGAAATGCTGCAATACAAAAGCAGAAAGCGTCACAAGGCTTTACAGACAGCATGAGGGACAGCTTTGAATAGCAGCAGCAGGGAAAATATCCTTCTGTTTATAGTCGAATTCTTTTGAAGAAGAAACCTCAGGTTTAGCCACAACTCAAGATCTCAACACAACTGCTTGGGGCCCAGTGAAGTACAAGTACAATCAGTAGTTTAGCGATAGATGCCACATATTTCCATTGTTTTGACTAAGGACTTACATTGTGAGCTGATTTGAATTGGGATGTTTATGAATGTGTGGGACTACATAACATCACCGGGGCCTGAACTTTGCTTTGCAAATAATTTGGTGGGAATGTACGCTACATGTACGCTGCTATGATGCTGCTATATTTTTGGTAGGTGCTAAAAAAATGTCAGATGAATTTTGAATACCATATGTAATTTTTTACTTCCTAGCCTACGGTACTCTGCTCTTTGTTGTACTGGTTTGACTGGTCTGCTCTTTGTTGTACTGGTTTGACTGGTCTGCTCTTTGTTGTACTGGTTTGACTGGTCTGCACACCACAGTCAGGCAAGTGTTAATGGATAGATTAAAGTAGAGTGATATTTGTCCACAGCATTCAGTGCAACCTCACTCAATAAGCCCCACTGAACTGAGAGAAAACTCAGGAAAGGCTTCTGTCCTCAGTCTGTGTGCACCTTCAATAAGGCCACAAGACATACAGTATTTATAATACATAACAATGACTTGAGCATTATAACCCAAGTGGGATTAAAGGTTACTAAATTATGTTTGTTCTCACAGTTGTAGTTCAGCAAGTACAAAGGGGAGCGTGTCTATGTTCCCACAGACCTATGTTCCCACAGACCTATATTCTCACATTTCTAAGAGTTTTTTTCCTTTCTTTCTTCAAAGTCAGGTACTATAGTCCCACATTTCTACCCCTGCCTGGTAGACCCCCTATGTAAATAAATTCAATCAAGATTCGATCTTTGGTATTATTTGCCCTCAATGGTGCCTTCCAGGTAGTGGGGTTTAGGGTAAGGGTTAAGGTTCTTTTGTGCTGCCTAGATTCATATTCACAATGAAAACAATCTTCATCCACTCTCGTTTTCAGAATGTTTTGCATCCACATTTCACAACGATTTCATATTCATCCACCTCAGCAATCATTTTTGGAATCATTTTCAGTTTCAGAATCCTCCATTCTAATGTGAACGGAAGGGCTAACTGGATAAATATTACCTGTGTTGGTGTGAACATGCCCGTATCGGTACATATTGTTGTGGGAAAATAGGGTCTAATTTTTAAAAAAATCTTTGTAATGTGAGAGCATGGGGCTGTGGGAACATAGGGCCCAATTCCCAAATTTCCTAAGAAATGTGGGAACATAGGGTTGTGGGAACATAGGGCTGTGGGAACATAGGACCTAATTTCCGAAAATTCTGTGAAAAATAAGAATTTCTAACAAATGTGGGAACATAGGGCTGTGGGAACATAGAGCTGTGGGAACATAGAGCTGACCCCAGTATAAAGCCAAAGGCTTCTTCAGCAAGAGAGTTGACAGACAGACCAGGGAGTATTCCAAGAAAGCAGATAAATGACAAACCTGGGTAAATTAAGATGGAAGTAGTAGTAAATCTCATAATAGAGGAGCCTGGACTCCTTGTTCTCTTAACTAAAACAGCCTGCAGGCTCCTCTATTAGCTGGTTTATGACTTCCTCTAGGCTAACTTATCTAAGTTTATCACTTAAACACCTTCTTGGAATACCCCCCTTGTCTGTCTGATGTTGTGATGATTACTACTTCTTGGTAAACTTACTATCTTGAACTTGGGAGACAAACATTCTGACTAACAGACATTATTTTCCTGATGTTGTGATGATTACTACTTCTTTGTAAACTTACTATCTTGAGCTTATCTTTCTGATGTTGTGATGATTACTACTTCTTGGTAAACTTACTATGTTGCGCTTGTCCTCTTCCCACCACAAACAGAGTGAGCAGCAGCAGCAGCAGTCCTTTGGTGAATCTGCTGTAGGGGAGAGAATGGGGGGAAGGGGCTCATTAACTGTAATTCTACTTCCAAAAGCAAACTGCATCTAAATAGATGACACACAGTCAGTGTTGGGCAGTAGCTTGCTACAAGTAGTGAAGCTACTAATTTAGTTTAACTACTTTTGTGAGTAGCTTGGCTGGAGTGTAGCTATTTTCTGAATCTGATAGCTTTTCATTAGTCACAGTTACTTTTTTGGCCATGTAGTGTGGAAGCTATCCCATAAGGTACATTTTCAGGGCATCGGTTCACAACAGCAAATCGTACATCTAGGCCATGCACAGAGGATCAGTTCACAACAGCAAATCGTACATCTAGGCCATGCACAGAGGATCAGTTCTTTACAGTATTGTGATGCATTTATTGCCATACAAAAAAGTGTTGATAATGAAAACGAAAATCAATTGTGTATTCTGTCGTGTCAATTTAATGTGGTTTAATTTAAAAACTGTTTTACCCATATAAAAGTAGGCTACATTTAGATGGAATTAGTTAGTTACTGTCTGTTTGAGAGACCTGATAGTTTGATCACTAATACAATTGGTTGGATCTCAGAATTTATATATAGGCCTTTTTTGTGTATTATAAAGTAGATTCACAATAGTTAAGCTACTTCTGACATTTTTTCATAGCTTAGCTTGCTACATTTTGTCCTCCGGTAGCTTTGGTGTAGTGAAGCTTCATATGATGTAGAGAGTAACTGGTAGCTAAGCTTGCTACATTTACTGAGTAGCTTGCCCAATACTGCACATAGTTCACTAGAATCACCACATTACACCACTACACACTAGGGGTGTGTAGTGTAATGGGTTTGTGTGTGGAGATTACAGTGTGTGTGTGTGTGTGTAGTATATAGGTTTGTGTGTGGCGATTACAGTGTGTGTGTGTGTGTGTGTGTGTAGTATATGGGTTTGTGTGTGGAGATTACAGTGTGTGTGTGTGTGTGTGTGTGCAGTGTGAATGGAGTGTAATTGTCTAAGTTTAGTGCTTGTGTCTGTCTGTCTCTCAGTGTGTGTGTGTGTGTGTGTGTGTGTGTGTGTGTGTGTGTGTGTGTGTGGAGTTTGTACTGTATGTAAGGTGTGAATAGATTGTATTCTGTCTAAATTTATTGCATGTGTGTGTGTGTGTGTGTGTGTGTGTGTGTGTGTTTTGTATTATCTGTCAAAGTTTAGTGCGTGTGAGTGTTTTGTGATATTCAAATGAAGAGGAAATGCAAGACACTGTGTGTACGACCACATCAAATACACATCGAGAGGAAGTGTTTCTATTTACAAAAAAGGTGAAGTTGCATGCATGACCCATGACATGTTCCCTAGAAATAGAGGTGTTATTCATTTTTTCTATAAATGAATTGCATTCTTATGATTCAAGTAAAACTACAGTACATAAAACCAGAATCATTGTGATGTAAATGAAAAGTTACTCTATTTATTCTATTTTTTTCACCTTTGCAGTTTGTGGTATCAAACTTGCAATAAACTGCAGATAAGCTTTCAAGAAGATTTTGCATTTACCAACGTTTTCTTCCCAGTTTTCTGCTAATGTTAAAAAAACACAACATCTACATGTAGCTCCACTCAAGAGCACCCAAGCCTTTGAGCAGTCCAGGTCCAAAGCACACCTATATGCGCAGTAATCGCCACAAGCAAAGCAAAGGAGAACTGATACACTGGCACAGGGGTTCAGTATTAGTGTTGGTTTGGCACTAACCTGTTGATTGGAGCCGCTGGACGATGCAGTGAAGACATGATGTCCACTGGTGCCTCTGATTCCTGAAGAAAAATGACCACTATGTGATCGTGTCTGATGCCTGAAGAAAAATGACCACTGTGTGATCGTGTCTGACTCCTGAAGAAAAATGACCACTGTGTGATCGTGTCTGACTCCTGAAGAAAAATGACCACTGTGTGATCGTGTCTGATGCCTGGAGAGAAATTACCACTGTGTGATGTGGTGGCGACAGAAGAGCAGGAAGCTTGCATACACGCTCCACCACTTTTACCTCATTTATTTCCATACTGTTTGAGGTGTCATCTAAACTTCCTGTTGCATCTCCACCTCATATTGCTATTATTAATCAACCAGGAAATTGAGGGATTTCACACTTAGAAAGCAGCAGAGAGCCAAAACACAAAGAGGGAAATTGATGCCCATAAGGCAAACAAAAGTGAGAGGGTAATTAAAACTGAGAATCCTATCCTCACAGGTCCATAATAATCTGAGGGCAATTGGATAGTCTGAGGGAAATTAAAGCCCATAAGCCAATCAAAACTGAGAGGGTAATTAAAACTGAGAAGCGTAACAAACCTCACAGGTCCATTAGCATTTACACACTCCAGTCATGCATTGGTGGGGAGGGGTGGCACCACACCATCAAACGTGCCCAGTAATGTTTAGTCATTAAGAGTTTAAAGACATTTTTATTTTTTATTCACTTTAAAGGTATAATCCGGCGTGAATCAACCCTGCTGTTTTATACTGCTTAGCGCTACTGAAAGCTACCTCAACGATAAAATTTTGTGCATCGTAGACCGAGTTTAGTAAGCGGCAGCTAACACTAACTGAATGAGGCATGTCAAAAACGGAACTTAAAATCGATTTGCGTACGTTTTGAAATGCCCCATTCTGTTAACGTTAGCTGCTGTTTCGCTATCTCAGTCTGCCTTGCATGAAATCCAGTGATTGAGGTGGCTAACAATAGCGCTTGGCACTACAAAACAGTAGGACTACGTGTTGATTCACGCCGGCTTTCTCCTTTAATATATCTCAATGCCTCTGAAGAGGAAACCAACTGAGGCAGTTCAGAGAAGACGGTCAGCCATGTTGACCATTCTACTGTTTGGTGTCAGAGTTCTCTCTAGAAGAGGCCAGCTTGTACTAGCCTGGCATGCCTCCCAGTGAGGTAACACCTTCGGCGTTGCTGTTGCTGGTCTGGCCAGCTACTGATCTAAACAGCGTTTCTGAGTTCCACAAAAATCTGGAACTCCACCCTCTTGGCCGGGAACCAATCAACAGAGACTTGAAAGTCAATGGCATTCAGGCTAAGCTTGTACAGCCTCAGTACTGGTCCTAGACATAGTAGATTCTGGTTTGTCAACATCTGAATTAATTTTCACTACCCACTTCAGATATACATTCATACTGAAAAAAAGTAAAATTAATCAGACTACAAATCTTTTTCTTTTGCATTTGTCTATTTATTTGAAGTATACAATGTAAAATCTAATTATAAACAATATAATAATAAAAAAGCAAGATACGACAAGACACCTCGAAAAGCAAAACCAAAACCAAGTCTGTGTATAATGCTCTCAGGGAACATTCAGGCTTCCTTTGGAGGATTAGGAAGGACTGTCATTGGCTGCCCTGATTGTCCAATCACACGGCTCTCCTCTCCTTCCTTTTGGATAGTGCATGTTTGGATAGTGCAGTGTTTGGCACTTCTTTCAGATGATCAAACTGCCTGGAGGCTGCTCCCCAGGGTGTCAATCTCAACAGCTCTCTTCCCAGCCCTGAGAGGATGTGACATCAAGCCCACGGTAGCCAATTAACACATACACACACACACACCATCTTGTGTGTGTGTATGCGTGTTGTATAGTATGGTTGCCACAAACCACCTCACCAGGAAAAATCTTGTGGCTTGCCATAATTTGTGTGCCCTTCCTGTGGCTGTGCTCAAAGCAATGGCCTTTCCACTTATGCTTCCTGACAAACCTCTGAATCCGGTGGTAATCCGTGATGTTTTCCTCAGAACCAGTTGGTATCCACTTCGAAAGAAGCCATAAGATGCTGCTTTTGAAGCCATTCATTTACCAGCTTCTCGGTTGACTGACGCCAATGGAAAGCAACTGTGAAAAGAAAAAAAAATCTTTTGTTATTCATGGGAACTATAATTGCAAAGTTTGAATCACTGGATTATTTTCACACAAATTAATTTGAAAAAAAAAAAAAAAAAGTTACAGTGAAAACGTTCCAATCACATCTTCACTTGTCTCTTCCCCCAATGTCCATGTTTCGCCTCTTCTAAATCTGGTGAAGATCCAGTAGATTTCTCCCCAGAAGACTCAGAGCTGGCACCAACACAAGACCTTCCATGGCTGGCCCCAGAAGAACTGGAGATGGGACTGGACATCTCATGAATCTGATTCACAATGGCAGCACCTCTGGCAGCATGAGAATCAGTCCTGATCCTGTAGTGCTTCTCTGCTGTGCCGTTGGAATGGCTCAGGTAACTCGCAACCATCATCTTTTCGGTGTCAGACTTGCCAATAGTTCCCGTCTCAAAAGCCCTGCGTGCCATCTGACTGGTCACCTGCGTCTGCTTGTACCTGGCGTGTAAGCTGTGCAGGTCATTGGAGGCATTGTAGATCTGCTTCCCCGTAGTGGAAATAAAGAATAGACCCTTTGGATTCTCCTCATCCTCATTCCTCTTGCGCTTCCTACCGGCTCTCAGGAGGTTTGGTCTCAGCAGGCTGTAGTACAGATCAAACCACTGTTGGCACAGGAGAATTAAAGATTTATATTATTTTGTGTCTGCCAACATTATGTTGTGAATGGCTCTGACAATAATAATAATAATAATAATAATAATAATAATAATAATAATAATACATTTTATTTGTAATTCCCTTTACATCTCAGGAATCTCAAAGGACTAAAGGTTTAAAGTGAAGATTTTTAAATAAGCATTTGGGATAAAAGCAATTAGCTAAAAACAGGTGATAAAAGACAATTAATAAATAAGCATTTAAGAAGTGTGAAGAAGCATGATTATTTTACCTTCTCCTCCTCCTTTGTCAGGCCAAATGAGGCCACTGTCTGTGCTGCGTTCTTGTGCTCCTTGATGCCAACTACACAGCAGTCAGTGCCTGACTTCCTCTCTTCCCACTCGGACACAGTCATGTTCTCCACCACGCTGGGCCGCTGCAGGTGATGCAGCATGAAAACAGCCTCCAGGTAGAACAGCACCAGCGTCTTCTCTCTGATCAGCAAGGCAGCAGGGCCTTCTTCAGAAAGCTTTTCCAAAACTTCCAAAAAGTCCTTCTTAGCAATGTCCATCACAGCTGTAACAGCTTGAGGTGTTAATGGTTCTGGGTCCATCAACATGTCATATCTGTGAGATAAAAAGAAATACTCATAAGTTATAGTACAGTAGCCAAAGACAAGACTGTTCACATGTTCCTGACCACTTAAGGGCTACAGTAAATCTTACCTTTTCTGGGTGATCTCCCTGTTTGAGTGCCTGCTCAGTATCTGCTGCAGAGAGCTGAGGGTTTTGATGAAGTTCAAGCACTGTTTATGGAGTTTCTCATCGTCCTTTCGCAAGTTTGTTTGGAGAGTGTGGAAAATCAGGAATCTCTTCAAACTCTTCAGGTAGTTCTGCTGGGTTCTCTTCTTCAAGCCTGCTTCTGTGAGGGTGCAGAGGTACCTCCGGAGATTCTCTTTGTCAAAGACAAACCGCAGTGATGGTGTCTCTGAATCAGCAAAGTAGAGATAGCGGGCCACATTCTCTACCTCCTGCTTGAAGTTTCCAATCGCCAGGTCCTTCCTCAGGTAATTGGCGAAGTCCTTCAGGAGTGGGTGCTCAAGGGAATGCTTGGCATACAAGCCGTTGTCGTGCATGAGCTGCCTGGCTGGGCTGGCAAACCTGGCATTTGGGACGTTGCTGCACGGCTCAACAGGGGCCTCATCCGGCATTTCACCACCTTCATCTGACATTTCACCATCTCCGTTGTCAGAGGCATCACTATGGAAAATGCCAGGTTGTACAACCTCAGTACTGGTCACCTCAGTGCTGGTCACCCCAGTAATGGTAACCTCAGTACTGATCACCTTAGCGCTGGTCCCAGGCGTAGTAGAATCTGGTTCATTAACATCACTGGGCACCGGTTCTACTTCAGAATCACTGGGCGCTAGTTCTACTTCAGAATCACTGGACACTGGGTCATTCTCAGCACTAGGCTCAGGTAAAGAGGGGGCTCCTAGTACAACCATGTGGCGACATTCCAGATCTGCAACCAATCTGTGAATAAGGGAAAAATTAACAAAATAATGGAGGATGGAGGAAATTAACACTGCAGTAGAGATCCACAAGACAAGCTTGGATGTACTTGAAGTTATGTGCAATGACTCACCTTTGCAGTGGATTTCCACTTGAGATGATGTCACGGAGGTCTGCATAATGGAAAATTCTGCCTTCTTTAAGCAGCTCCATCACATCCTGTTTGGCTTTTTCAACCACCTGAGTGATTTCTGTCTCAGGCTGATTCTTCATGCATGTCCTCCGCAGATGGACAGGCAGAGCATCTTGAGTTTTATGGCAAACTGGGCAAAGCAAACTGTGCTTGTTTAATTTCCAAGAAAAAAAGGTAAAGAAAAAACATTAAATATGACATCATGAAATGCAGTGTTGAATCTACTACAATCAGATACCTCTGCAATATGAAGTAACAATGCTGTCTTACCTTGAAGCCATATCCCAAGGTTCCAAGGTTCTCAGCCCAAAGGCAATGTTCCTCTGTCGCCTCCTGGGAGATGGAGCAGTGCAGTATTTATGCTTCATTAAGCACCCAGTAGCCCCACCCACCCAATCATGCACAGATGGGGAAACTTGGCATATACCCACCTACCACACCCACGAATGTTTTATTGTTTACTGTGAACAAACTTTAATTTAACTCTCTCTTTACAATTGTATTTGTTTTTAGAAAGCAGACTTCATAGCCTTTACTGCCTGTCCCTCATATTTTTAGATACTTTCCTGATAAGAGTAATATCCAATGCTAGTCTAGATACTTTTCTGATAAGAGTAATCTCCAATGCTAGTCTGAACAAATGGCACTTCAAAAATGAGAGAGCATGATGGCTTCAAACTATAGATGTTTTCCTTTTGTACTTCTCTCTTTATTTGAATTAGGCCTATAAAATATTTCTAATTGTAAACAATACAACACAATGGAAGATGAGACACATCAAAAAGCAAGTATTTTTTGCACTCAGGATCCTTTGGAACCAGTAGGAAGCCTAAACAGGAGCACCACTGACAAGGAGACTGGGTACATGTTCTTTTACAAGGACCACAAAGGAGACAAGTATATTTTGGTTTGATTTGTTTTGTTTAACTTTGTATAATTACTTGATATTTATTACATACTTAAATTGACATTTGGTTTAAAATTGATTCCAAGGTTAAATCTGCTGAAGTATCCAGCAGTTAAAGGATTTCACACTTGGACCGCAACAGAGAGTCAAAACAAAAAAGAGGCCAATTGATAATCTGAGGGCAATTGATAACCTGAGGGCAATTGATAACCTGAGGGGATATTTATAGATAATTATGTGATAATTGTCATCTCCAATGCTAGTCTCATTGGATTTTTCCAACAAATGAGGCTAATTCTGTTAATGTCTGTTTTTTTTTTTTTTTTTGTTTTTTTTTTTGTCCTCAAACAGAGATTTTTGAGATTTGTAAAGTTTTTATTTTATTCAGTATCAAATTCTCAACTTCTAGAACTATTTTTTTCTCTGGCAGTATATCATTTGTTTAAAATGTGTACAAATGAAAGAATTTTAAACTGGCAAGACAGAGAGGAGACTCCCAGCTATATTGACCATTTCGCTGTTCATCAAAATCTTCCTGTTCTTTTTTTCTTTCTGTAACATGGCGGGGGGTTTAAAGAGATTTCCTTTGCAGACTATGCCACCCCAGGAATGAAAGGGGACAGTGATACTTAAGGAAAGGCAGAGACGTGCATAAATAAACAATAATTTGGATAACTATTCGCCAGACCAACAGGTTAAACAGACAGTTGAGGAGCAGGCCTATGGGGTGAATGACTCAAACCCTGGTGATGAGCAACCCAACCCCCCCCCCCCCCACAGATGTATGTACACACACGACAAACACAGTACTGGTGCAGTTCAGGGCACTGACAGACCCAACCAGCAAACTGAACCACACAGCACAGGTAGACAATTAGACAATGAATGAAACATAAACGATGAAGAGCAAAACAGCAGTGCTTCCAAGTCACACCTGTAAAGAGACAGCAGGTGAGCACAGATCAAATTAAAGTAAAATTATTTTAAACGACAAGTCGAATTGCCTATCAGCATCCAAGGGCAGAACAGGATGGAGAACATGGTTACTACTCGCAAACAGCCAGACTGAGCATTGGACCAAACAATCCTGGCAATTCGGATGGTGAATTGACTACAGCCAAACAAAGCCATGGTGCAACAGGAACATGACCAGGCGAGAAACAACCCTGTACAACAAGCTCAACAGTCTAATTCTTTAAGAGTGTAAACATGGGTCAGGCTAAAACATACCTTCCTGACATGGCAGATGAAATCTGCCACAACAGGCAGCCCAATGATTAAATCAAGGCCCTGGATTGTGAGAGGAAGACAAGCCAGAGAAGCCAGCAGAGAGGCATTCAGTCACAACTGAAGTGGCATGGGTCCGCCTACTCTAATAAGTTTCTCTAATTGGACCAAACCAACTACCTGAAGGCAGCAGGGAGGACAAAGGAACAGTCCATCATAGTACATTTTATTAGCTTGATTTTTGCTGCCCTAAGACATAAAATATGTATTTTCCAAAGTAACTCCATTAAATCCTGTTTGGCTTTATTTCAATTTGATTCCAAGATAAAGCTGCTGTAGATCCAGTCACTAAAGAATTTCACACTTGGACTTTCACACAGCGGAGGGCCAGAGCGCTAGGGGAACAAATGATGGCCTAAGGCCAATTAAAACCCAGAGAGCAATCACCACTGGGAGAGTAATCTAAACTGTAAGTAATTAAAACTGAGAGAGTAATCTAAACTGTGAGTAATTAACACTGAGAGAGTAATCTAAACTGTGAGTAATTAAAACTGAGAGAATAATGTAAACTGTGAGAGTACTTAAAAGTGAGAGGATAATTAAAACTGAGGGAGTAATTAAAACTGTGAGCAATCACAACTGAGAGGACAATTAAAATATCTAGATCCATTAGCATTTACCCACTTCATCAAATATGCACACTAATGTTTAATTATTTAGGATTAAAGACCTTTTTATATTTTGATTCACTTTAACATTTGTTGATATCCCAGCAACCATGTCAGAGAATGTGTGAGAGAGTTACTTTCTCTTGATAATGCTTGCAGAAAATTCCCAGGGACAGGAATGATTGTCCCAAGACATAGACTGTCTGAAATCAGGCTAATTATAATTATTAAGTTTTACAACCATTGACTGTATTTGGAGTCTGGCAAAACAACAAAAGCAGGTACATTTGGAGATTTGGAGATTTAAAAAAGAATCCAGCTGAAATTCTCAGCATGCCGGAAATATTTAGTTTTCTGCCACCATGATTGTATCTATTCTTAAAATGTATTTATATAAAAGAGTTTTAAACTAGTAAGAGAGAGAGGAGATTCCCAGCCATCTTGAGCATTTTACTCTAATCAAATTTTCCTCTTCTTTTTTCTTTTAAAGGCCCAATTTTTTTTTTTTTTACCAAGACATACTTTGAAGACAACCTATTTTTAAAAGGTATAGAAAATAACTAGTTTGAAAGAATTTAAAACTTTTTCAGCAGCATGGAGCCAGCAATAAGGAGGGCCATTAAGCAAACAAAGGGAAGGTACATTAGCATTAGCATTTAGCCACTCCCATCATGTAGTGATTGGTGGATTGTACCAATGGGTGGGCTTACAGTTGCATAAATATGTCATCATTCCAAGCTACAATTTACATACAGCTGGAGAGACTCTGCTACTGCAATTACTACTGCTTCTTCTACAGATAATTTCATTTTGATTGGAGAAATGGCTTCCAAGTGAGTAGAGTAACTTTTTTTTGCCATGGTGGATTTAGAATATACTGTACAGTATGCATATGCCTTTGGTTTGGCAAAGTTCCACTCATGCTTTTATACTAAATGTGTGTCTTATTTTCCAGGAAAGCAGTTCCTCAGAGGCACTTTCTGCTGTGCCCAAAGTGCATGAGAACCCAAGACCAGCTCTCAGTCCATCTGCGTAGAGTCTGCATGAAACAGAGCTCAGAGGCAGAAATCTCACAGGTGCATCGGAAGGCCAAGCAGGATGTGATGGAACTCATGAGGACAGGAAGGGCTTTTGACTTCTATCTCCTCCAGGCAATCTTGGCCTCTCCCAATCCAATGCAGGAGCTGATCGAGGAGCTGCGCCGTCATCACCTGTATGTGACTGGGATCCCCACACCACTCCAACCAGGCATAAGCCCAAGCTCGCCAGTTCAGCCTCAGGCTGGACAAGAAGGTGATGCAAGGGATGATGCTTCTGATGCGGCATCTACCAGCAGTGGTGAGTTGTATCAGGTTGAGCGGAGTATGGCTTACTGTGACAGCAAACGGGCAATGATGCAGGAGAAAGGGCTTTACAGGAAGCATTCTCTGGATCACCCACTGCTTGCAGAGTTTGCTTATTACCTACGGGTTGATCTCCTCAACGACAGTTACAGGCAGGAGGTGGAGAATGTAGCGCGGTACATGTACTATGCTGACCCAGAGAAGCCCTCTCTGCAGTTTGTCCACAACAAAGCCAAGCTGCGTCAGTACCTGCATGATCTTGATGACGCACAACTGAAGAAACAAACACAGCAGACCTACCTAAAGAGCTTGAAACGGTTAGTAGTTTCTATCATCATTATTTTCATTGTTAATAATATTATTACCACTATCTAATTATTATTTGTCAGCAGTTACATACATATCTGTGCTTCCTCCTCACAGGTTCTTGGTATTCCACACCACACTCACCAACCTGGATATTGATGATGTGTCTCTGCATGAAGAATGTCAGCATTTCATTGCTTTCATCTCTTCTCTCCAAAAGGTCACATCCAAGCAAGTGAGCAAAGAGATCACCCAGAGGCGGCATGAGGCATTGCTAGATGAAAATCTACTGACACCTCATGACTGTTGGGCTCTTTTGTTTGCTGCCAAGGAGGACTTCCAGGGCATGATGGACAAAGTGTCTGGGAGCCCTTCCTCCTCCCTGACATACGCCGACACCATTCAGGTGGTGTACTATCTTGAGGCTGTTGTGATTCTGAAACACCTCCAAAGGCCGTGTGTGGTGGAGAACATGCTGGTGAGTCTTACTCTAGTTTGATATGTTTCATTTTTTTACCACCTGACCCTTTCTGTAAGTAGAAAACTAATCAATGGTGTATTTCTATTTCACACAGGCTACTGAGTGGCTTGACAGGAGGGAAATGGAGGATGTCACTGCTGTGTCGGTGAAGAACCACAAGACTCGATCTCATTACATAGTCACCTTTGCCCTCTCGAAGGAGGAGGCGGACTGGTTTGATATTTACTATCGACTGGTCCGTCCAGGTCTGGTGCAGCCGCAAAAGAAGCGTAAGTGGGATGAGCTTGATGGTAAACTCTACTTCTTCCTGTCCACCACTGGTCAGAGGATCTACAACCCTACCGCTGACCTGGTACGAATGCACGCCAAATACAACCTCCCCTCAGTGAACAGCCAGACTGTGCGCAAAGTCTTTGACACTTGGGCAAACAGACTGCTTGAATCTGAGAAGGCATTGGTGGTCGATTACCTCGCTCATTCAGGCTCCACAGCAGAGAAGCACTACCATCTCAAACATATTGACATGATTGTGACGACTGCTACTCTGTTGAGCAAGATGGCTGAAAAACCAAGGTAAGCATGTTTTATATTTAAAACTTTTAATATATTGTCATTTGCTGTGAAATTATATAATACGCAAACTTTCTTATCTTATAATGTAATTATTTTCCCTTTTTTAGTGTTGAGCCCTCTGGAGAAGACACCAGACTACCTGACTGCCTTGGTGAAGGAACCAGTCAGCGGTGTTCTGGAACCAGTCAGCAGTGCTCTGGAACCAGTGAGCAGTGTTCTGATGACACTCCCAGCCCTGCTGAGCATTCTGCTGTCCCTCAGATCCCCCTCAAACAGCCAGTGCTCTGCCTGAAGAAGGTTGGTCATGAGAAGATGAAGTTCTACAAGGCATATCAAGACCTCCTGAGGACTCATCCGCTTACACTGAGTGGGAGGAGGCCAGAAGTGAAAGAGCGGAAGAATATGTCTGTTGACTTCCAGCACAAGCTCTACACCTACTGGGTGAAGCAGCAGTTTGAAAAGCGTGTTGCGCACATTCTTGGTAAGTATTTGCTCCACTATATTTTATCATTCCTTTGAAGTAAAACTAAATCAATGCATAATTGCACGTATTTTGATTATTTTAATCATGACTGACTTGACATGACTGTTGTTCTTTTCCATACAGCTCAATTCTCTCGCCATAAGCCAGACAAGGAGGAGTTGGATTGTTGGGTGAATAAGCAGGGCTGGAAGGGCATCAGTGGCATCAGAGATGCTGTTCTGCTCAACTGGACAATCTCTGGGTCTGAGGAGAGCATCATGAACAGCAAGGTGATCCAGCACTACGTGAGAAGCCAGAAGTGGAGAGGGCTTCTCATCCGAGACTCTGGGGAGAAGGGCAGTGGGGTCATCACGACCCACAGATTTGAGGCTGGTGAGGTGGTCTGTGACTTCCATGGAACCGTTGTGTCCTACAACGAAGGCCAGAGGATTCACAGGAGCACCACTGGCAAGGACACTGGGCACATGTTCTTCTACAAGAACCACAGAGGAGAGAGCATGTGCATTGATGCCCACTCAGACACTTGTCAGTGTCACCCTGGGAAACAGACTGTTGGCAGGGTGATCAGTCACTCCAAGAAGAGAGCCAACGTCAAGCCCAGGTACTTCTGTGTGGAGATGGATGGAGGGACGAAGGACGTGATCCTTTTTCTTGCATCCAGGACATTGGCAGTGGGCGAGGAAGTTCTGTTGGATTATGGAGCCAACAGGAAGTCCATTTGTGGAGAGGGTGGAGAGCTTGATTGGCTCAACACCTGAAGCTTGGAGGCTTGAAGTTTTAAATATTTGGCATTTTGCACTTTTATATATATAATTTTTTTTAAAAAGATTGTGACTTTTCTCTATATGTTCATTATAAAGTGTGTTTTGATTCAGCTTTGTTTTCATGACAAGGATAATCAGTAATCAGTGACATTTGTTTTTGTACATTTTTGAGAGGTGGTTCTTTTTTCAATTTTTCACCACCTGCTGGATTGCCTGTTTAGTGCCGCTGGAGAACCGCACTCACAAGCCATAAGTCAGGACAGTGTACTCATTCAAAAACCGTTGAAGTTCCCCATCAGTGGTCTGAGGGAGGATATGTGCACTCCTTCTGAATCTTTGATCGGTCTGGAGATGATCATTGGATGCTTTTATGTCATTGTTGTTATTCTATACAGATAGCAGTCCTCCATTTTACTCACTGGGCATTTTTAGTATGTGGCATATTACATTTGGATAGTCATAGTCAAACTTTTTAAAGTTTTTATGACTCTGCTTTTAGGTTTTATGTAAATTCCAAATGGGTTTTCATACCATTTGGCGTGTCACTGAACTTTTTTGCGGTCACAAATTCCTGGAAGTTTTTCTCAGTCAAGTCAATATTTATTTTCCAAAGTAACTCCATTAAATCCTGTTTGGCTTTATTTCAATTTGATTCAAAGATAAAGCTGCTGTAGATCCAGCCACTAAAGAATTTCACAGTTGCACTTTCACACAGTAGAGAGCCAGATCGCTAGGGGAACAAATGATGGCCTAAGGCCAATTAAAACCCAGAGAGCAATCACCACTGAGAGAGTAATCTAAACTGTGAGTAATTAAAACTGAGAGAGTAATCTAAACTGTGAGTAATTAACACTGAGAGAGTAATCTAAACTGTGAGTAATTAACACTGAGAGAGTAATCTAAACTGTGAGTAATTAAAACTGAGAGAGTAATCTAAACTGTGAGAGTAATCTAAACTGTGAGAGTACTTAAAAGTGAGAGGATAATTAAAACTGAGGGAGTAATTAAAACTGTGAGCAATCACAACTGAGAGGACAATTAAAATATCTAGAGCCATTAGCATTTACCCACTTCATCAAATATGCACACTAATGTTTAATTATTTAGGATTAAAGACCTTTTTATATTTTGATTCACTTTAACATTTGTTGATATCCCAGCAACCATGCCAGAGAATGGGTGAGAGAGTTACTTTCTCTTGATAATGCTTGCAGAAAACTCCCAGGGACAGGAATGATTGTCCCAAGACATAGACTGTCTGTAATCAGGCTAGTTTTACAAGTTATACAACCATTGACTATATTTTGAGTCTGGCAAAACAACAAAAGGAGGTACATTTGGAGATTTGGAGATTTAAAAATAAAATCCAGTCGAAATTCTCAGCATGCCGGAAATATTTAGTTTTCTGCCACCATGATTGTATCTATTCTTAAAATGTATTTATATAAAATAATTTTAAACTAGTAAGAGAGAGAGAAGATTCCCAGCCATCTTGACCATTTTACTCTCGTCACATTTTCCTCTTCTTTTTTTCTTTTAAAAGCCCAATTATTTTTTTTACTAAGACATACTTTGAAGACAACCTACTTTTAAAAAGTATAGAAAATAACTAGTTTGAAAGAATTTAAACTTTTTCAGCAGCATGGAGCCAGCAATAAGGAGGGCCATTAAGCAAACAAAGGGAAGGTACATTAGCATTAGCATTTAGCCACTCCCATCATGTATTGATTGGTGGATTGCACCAATGGGTGGGCTTACAGTTGCATAAATATGTCATCACTCCAAGCTACAATTTACATACAGCTGGAGAGACTCTGCTACTGCAATTACTACTGCTTCTTCTACAGATAATTTCATTTTGACTGGAGAAATGGCTTCCAAGTGAGTAGAGTAACTTTTTTTTGCCATGGTGGATTTAGAATATACTGTAAAGTATGCATATGCCTTTGGTTTGGCAAAGTTCCACTCATGCTTTTATGCTAAATGTGTGTCTTATTTTCCAGGAAAGCAGTTCCTCAGAGGCACTTTCTGCTGTGCCCAAAGTGCATGAGAACCCAAGACCAGCTCTCAGTCCATCTGCGTAGAGTCTGCATGAGGCAGAGCTCAGAGGCAGAAATCTCACAGGTGCATCGGAAGGCCAAGCAGGATGTGATGGAACTCATGAGGACAGGAAGGGCTTTTGACTTCTATCTCCTCCAGGCAATCTTGGCATCTCCCAATCCAATGCAGGGGCTGATCGAGGAGCTGCGCCGTCATCACCTGTATGTGACTGGGATCCCCACACCACTCCAACCAGGCATAAGCCCAAGCTCGCCAGTTCAGCCTCAGGCTGGACAAGAAGGTGATGCAAGGGATGATGCTTCTGATGCGGCATCTACCAGCAGTGGTGAGTTGTATCAGGTTGAGCGGAGTATGGCTTACTGTGACAGCAAACGGGCAATGATGCAGGAGAAAGGGCTTTACAGGAAGCATTCTCTGGATCACCCACTGCTTGCAGAGTTTGCTTATTACCTACGGGTTGATCTCCTCAACGACAGTTACAGGCAGGAGGTGGAGAATGTAGCGCGGTACATGTACTATGCTGACCCAGAGAAACCCTCTCTGCAGTTTGTCCACAACAAAGCCAAGCTGCGTCAGTACCTGCATGATCTTGATGACGCACAACTGAAGAAACAAACGCAGCAGACCTACCTAAAGAGCTTGAAACGGTTAGTAGTTTCTATCATCATTATTTTCATTGTTAATAATATTATTACCACTATCTAATTATTATTTGTCAGCAGTTACATACATATCTGTGCTTCCTCCTCACAGGTTTTTGGTATTCCACACCACACTCACCAACCTGGATATTGATGATGTGTCTCTGCATGAAGAATGCCAGCATTTCATTGCTTTCATCTCTTCTCTCCAAAAGGTCACATCCAAGCAAGTGAGCAAAGAGATCACCCAGAGGCGGCATGAGGCGTTGCTAGATGAAAATCTACTGACACCTCATGACTGTTGGGCTCTTTTGTTTGCTGCTAAGGAGGACTTCCAGGGCATGATGGACAAAGTGTCTGGGAGCCCTTCCTCCTCCCTGACATACGCGGACACCATTCAGGTGGTGTACTATCTTGAGGCTGTTGTGATTCTGAAACACCTCCAAAGGCCGTGTGTGGTGGAGAACATGCTGGTGAGTCTTACTCTAGTTTGATAGGTTTCATTTTCTTACCACCTGACCCTTTCTGGAAGTAGAAAACTAATCAATGGTGTATTTCAATTTCATACAGGCTTCTGAATGGCTTGACAGGAGGGAAATGGAGGATGTCACTGCTGTGTCGGTGAAGAACCACAAGACTCGATCCCATTACATTGTCACCTTTGCCCTCTCGAAGGAGGAGGCGGACTGGTTTGATATTTACTATCGACTGGTCCGTCCAGGTCTGGTGCAGCCGCAAAAGAAGCGTAAGTGGGATGAGCTTGATGGTAAACTCTACTTCTTCCTGTCCACCACTGGTCAGAGGATCTACAACCCTACCGCTGACCTGGTACGAATGCACGCCAGATACAACCTCCCCTCAGTGAACAGCCAGACTGTGCGCAAAGTCTTTGAGACTTGGGCAAACAGGCTGCCTGAATCTGAGAAGGCATTGGTGGTCGATTACCTCGCTCATTCAGGCTCCACAGCAGAGAAGCACTACCATCTCAAACATATTGACATGATTGTGACGACTGCTACTCTGTTGAACAAGATGGCTGAAAAACCAAGGTAGGCATGTTTTATAATATTTTTTAATATATTGCCATTTGCTGTGAAATTACATAATACACAAACTTTCTTGTCTTATAATGTAATTATTTTCCCTTTTTTAGTGTTGAGCCCTCTGGAGAAGACACCAGCTATGATTGCCTTGGTGAAGGAACCAGTCAGCAGTGTTCTGGAACCGGTCAGCAGTGTTCTGGAACCAGTCAGCACTGTTCTGATGACACTCCCAGCCCTGCTGAGCAGTCTGCTGTCCCTCAGATCCCCCTCAAACAGCCAGTGCTCTGCCTGAAGAAGGTTGGTCATGAGAAGATGAAGTTCTACAAGGCATATCAAGACCTCCTGAGGACTCATCCGCTTACACTGAGTGGGAGGAGACCAGAAGTGAAAGAGCGGAAGAATATGTCTGTTGACTTCCAGCGCAAGCTCTACACCTACTGGGTGAAGCAGCAGTTCGAAAAGCGTGTTACGCACATTCTTGGTAAGTATTTGTTCCACTATATTTTATCATTCCTTTGAAGTAAAACTAAATCAATGCATAATTGCACGTATTTTGATTATTTTAATCATGACTGACAAAACTGTTGTTCTTTTCCATACAGCTCAATTCTCTCGCCATAAGCCAGACAAGGAGGAGTTGGATTGTTGGGTGAATAAGCAGGGCTGGAAGGGCATCAGTGGCATCAGAGATGCTGTTCTGCTCAACTGGACAATCTCTGGGTCTGAGGAGAGCATCATGAACAGCAAGGTGATCCAGAACTACGTGAGAAGCCAGAAGTGGAGAGGGCTTCTCATCCGAGACTCTGGGGAGAAGGGCAGTGGGGTCATCACGACCCGCAGATTCGAGGCTGGTGAGGTGGTCTGTGACTTCCATGGTTCTGTTGTGTCCTACAACGAAGGCCAGAGGATTCACAGGAGCACCACTGGCAAGGACACTGGGCACATGTTCTTCTACAAGAACCACAGTGGAAAGAACATGTGCATAGATGCCCACTCAGACACCTGTCAGTGTCACCCTGGGAAGCTGACCATTGGCAGGGTGATCAGTCACTCCAAGAAGAGAGCCAACGTCAAGCCCAGGTACTTCTGTGTGGAGATGGATGGAGGGACGAAGGACGTGATCCTTTTTCTTGCATCCAGGACATTGGCAGTGGGTGAGGAAGTTCTGTTGGATTATGGAGCCAACAGGAAGTCCATTTGTGGAGAGGGTGGAGAGCTTGATTGGCTCAACACCTGAAGCTTGGAGGCTTGAAGTTTTAAATATTTGGCATTTTGCACTTTTATATATATCTTTTTAAAAAGATTGTGACTTTTCTCTATATGTTCATTATAAAGTGTGTTTTGATTCAGCTTTGTTTTCATGACAAGGATAATCGGTAATCAGTGACATTTGTTTTTGTACATTTTGAGAGGTGGTTCTTTTTCAATTTTTCACCACCTGCTGGATTGCCTGTTTAGTGCCGCTGGAGAACCGCACTCACAAGCCATAAGTCAGGACATTACTCATCAAAACGTTGAAGTTCCCCATCAGTGGTCTGGGGAGGATATGTGCACTCCTATCTGGAGATGATCATTGGGTGTTTTTATGTCATTGTTGTTATTCTATACAGATAGCAGTCCTCCATTTTACTCACTGGGCATTTTTAGTATGTGGCATATTACATTTGGATAGTCATAGTCAAACTTTTTAAAGTCTTTTGTATGACTCTGCTTTTAGGTTTTATGTAAATATTTTCCAAATGGGTTTTCATACCATTTGAGGCGTCACTGAACTTTTTTGCGGTCACAAAGTCCTGGAAGTTTTTCTCAGTCACTTCCTGCTTTACCATAGTTGGGGGTGTTTTTTATAAAGTGTAAATATAAACAAACAATATGGTTGCTTGCATAAACACAGTTCTAACCAATTTTTTTTAGTCATTTGCTGTCATACGCTACAGTACTGTTTTGTCTTGTTGAAATTGACTGAAGTTGCCCTTTAAAGTTGGTACATTAGCAATCAAACATGCTTATTAGCAATGGACTTGGACTTCCTGTTTTTGTGATGTTTAAAGAAAATATGTCCTAATAAACACACAGTTACATATGACATAGTCTGTCATACAGAGAGCCATTTCTGAACATTTGAACTCCATACTATGAAACTCACAATGCACGAACAACATTTC
This sequence comes from Sardinella longiceps, assembly GCA_027497455.2. Taxonomy (NCBI): domain Eukaryota; kingdom Metazoa; phylum Chordata; class Actinopteri; order Clupeiformes; family Clupeidae; genus Sardinella; species Sardinella longiceps. The sequence goes on along the minus strand of JAODXP020000073.1, from coordinate 10,415 downwards.
TGTAGCATGGCATTAACAACAAATTTTTTTTAGTTATTTGCTGTCACATTGAAATGTATTTAAGATCTTTCTCAATTGCTTAGGTAAATTTATTGTAAATAGTCAGTAACCCCCAAATACATAATCCCGTTGACAATGTGTGAGCACTACAAGTCAAAATGTTTTGTCATTATGTCAGAGGACCACTGAAATATCCCTCCTGCCTTTCAGACCTGCCTTACATTATGTTACGATGAGTTGCCTGTGCATTTAGGTAAACAGCACATGTTCACAAACACACCTCATCCAGAAGGGGGCACCAGCTTGCTTTTCTGTCAAGGTAGCTACAGACTAGCTTTAAAAGTCCATGAGGAAATATCAATGGGGGAATTGTTTGGTATTGCGGGACTGGGCAACTTGTGGACTTGCCAGTGCCTTGAGATCTGGGCTGCACCTTTTGATGGAGGCCCCTCTCCTAATTGGATTTTGGTTTGCGTTTGGTTTGCGTTGTTTTGTTTTTGTCTTTTGTTTCATTTTGTTTGTGGGGATTTATCCCCAAATCCTTGAACAATCTGGGAGCTGGAGAAATGCCTGGGATTGCCGTCCCATGGGACTATACTTGGGCTGGTCCATATCTTCAAGGTAAGCTGGTGTCCCTTTGCACTTCATCCACTCTTAGCTCATACACACTGACACTCACATCCTCACACACACTTAGATTAGAAATTCTCAGCCCAGGCAACATTGTCCCTAGACTAGTTTGCAAGCCGGTTACCGGTCCTTGAAGGATTTCCTAATAATTGACACCGTCTTGAGTAAATGAAAGGTTTACAAAATTCAAGATTCAATATTGTCTATATGACATCACATTAAAGGGCATTTATGCTCCTCAAGATTCAATATTGTCTATATGACATCACATTAAAGGGCATTTATGCTCCGCAAGAGAATAAATAGAAAATAGAAAATGAATACAAAGACAGTGAGTGAGTGTGAGTGTGAGTGTGAGTGTGTGTGTGTGTGTGTGTGTGTGTGTGTGTGTGTGTGTGTGTGTGTGTGTGTGTGTGTGTGTGTGTGTGAAGTAGTGCAAGGCAAGCTCAGACTGTCTTTGTTTCGATGTTGAAAACTCTTATTGCTTGATGGACGAAGCCGTTCTGGAGTCTAGTGGTCCTAGCCATAAAACTTGCCAGAAGGTAGCAGCTGAAACACGCCATATTGTAGCAGACTAAAATAATGTATATTTTTAATACAGAGTTTTGTGATGGACATGAACAAAAAACAAAATTAATATATGTAAGCTGTACTACATTAGAGTGCATTATAGTTTGTTTGGTTATCTGAAATGTATGAAACTCTATTTGTAGTCAAGATCCAGTTTCACCTGACTCAATACTGTAATCAAATTATTTTGCTATTCATGATATTTTGCTTTTGAATATTTTTGACAATTGAACAGATTATTAAGCAGCGGTCCCCAAACTTTTTCTGAAGAGGGCCGTATCACTTTGCTTGGTTCTTTCAGAGGACCGGAGGCTACCGGTTATCTACCGTGTAAATTACATTTGTTGCACCAAGGCTACAGTTCTATTTCAGCCCATTCAATGTTATTTATGTTGAGCTGCTTTCATGTAATAATAATATAAAAAATAGTCTTCAATGTAAATAGCTGAAATCACAAAATATGAATAGTATGAATAATAGATGAAAGCCTGTTCAACCATTATTTTAAAATCTGGTTTTATTTTTATTTTAAGGCCTATTTTAATGCCACAGCGTGGTTTTTGAAGTGAATTGTTCATCCATGTCCTATGACAAAACTTATTTTGAATCCCAAAAGGTAGGCTAAAAGAGAATGTAAAAATGACAAACAAACATGCATTTAACAGGAGTTTAAATACAGTTGCCATAAGAGGAAATGCTGCAATAGACCAGAAAAGGCTCTAAAAACGGCTCTGAAAAAGGCTGCGCAACAGCACCAAAGCCACCCGGTGGCCAAAACCGGAATTACATACACTGGCTTATAATCGCCATAGAGAATGAATGGTAGAAAAAAAGAATGCGGTTTTGAAGTCTGGTGCAGGTCTGATAGAATACACTACGGAAATATTCAAAAGGGCCACATCTATTTGGGCTCCAGGAAAATTGGGTCAGACTGAGTGGTGAGATGGACTTAAGTCAACAGCCAGAGACACAGATTTAACAGAACTTCCTTTGCATGTTCCACATCATGGACATGTATGTTTACTGTATTCAGTATGTGTTAATATGTTTCAATGAAAATTATAAAATGAACATAATTATTAAACCACCAATAATATTACATGTAACACAAATCTTTTTTCTGGAATTACTCCAAATGGCCGCTAGGTGGCAGCAATGTACAACAAATGGCTGTGGTCAGGCAAGCAATTCCATGCATTTAGGAATAGACAAAATGCATTGGATTACTGGAGCTATAATGTGAATCAACATGACACATTTCACCCTTTATGTTACTGGACTAAAGATAGATAATAAATATTGGAAATAAAGGCTTTAAAGATGATATATTAGCAATTAAACATGCTTATTAGCTGTCATGCAGCGAGACATTTTGGAACATTTCAACACTAAATTTGAAATCTGTAAACCCCATTTCTCTAGCATTGCATTAACAACATTCCACTTACATTGAACACAAAACGAATGTTTCCAACATTTATAATCAACAAGGTGCAGGAAGCCCTCATAATTGAGTGCAGGTTCAAAGCAAGAGCGAGTCAATTTATCATGACTTAATCATGCTGGGCTTTCCCACAATCATCATCTTTATTTGCCAGTCCAGAAGAGAACACACACAAAACAAGAAAAAAGTTAAATTTACAATTAAATCATTCAAACAATGGAACAATGAAATCATCCTGACATATTATGGACAGCCATTAGACTCAGAATCT
>JAODXP020000073.1:0-2500 GCA_027497455.2 Sardinella longiceps | reverse complement strand
AGGGTCCAGGCCTGGAGAGAGGCTCCACCAGGAGGCCAGCACAGAGTTGTGTTGCGCCTGCTGGTGGTGCCTGTCTCTGGGTGCTGGACTCTGGCTCTCTCCCCTTTTTTTTTGGCCCATTATTTATTTATTTCGTGGGGCTTCCAAAGAGGGGAGAGAGCCAGAGTCCAGGCCTGGAGAGAGGCTCCACTAGGAGGCCAGCACAGTGGTGTGTTGCGCCTGCTGGTGGTGCCTGTCTCTGGGTGCTGGACTCTGGCTCTCTCCCCTTTTTTTTTGGCCCATTATTTATTTATTTCGTGGGGCTTCCAAAGAGGGGAGAGAGCCAGAGTCCAGGCCTGGAGACAGGCTCCACTAGGAGGCCAGCACAGTGGTGTGTTGCGCCTGCTGGTGGTGCCTGTCTCTGGGTGCTGGACTCTGGCTCTCTCCCCTTTTTTTTTTTTTTTGGCCAATTATTTATTTATTTATTTATTTTAGTGGGGGCTCCAGAGCCCTGGGGTGGGGGAGACTCTCTCTCTCTCTGTCAGTCCCCTTGGGAATCAGCTTAGGGTTAGGGTTAGGGTTAGGGTTAGGCAGGGCTCTGTTAGTCAGCCCCTGGGCTCTGGGTGTTTGTTTCTAGGCGGCTAGGGTTAGGGTTGTGGGCTTAGGGTTAGGCTTTGCAGCTGTGGGGTGGGTGAGACTCTCTCTGGCAGTCCCCTGGGACTGTGGCCCGACTTAGGGTTAGGCAGGGCTCTGGTAGTCTGCCCCTGGGCTCTGGGTGCTTGTTTCTCGGGGGTTAGGGTTAGGGTTGGTGGCCTAGGGTTAGGCTTTGCAGCTGTGGGGTGGGTGAGGCTCTCTCTCTGGCAGTCCCCTGGGACTGTGGCCCGACTTAGGGTTAGGCAAGGCTCTGGTAGTCTGCCCCTGGGCTCTGGGTGCTTGTTTCTAGGGGGTTAGGGTTAGGGTTGGTGGCCTAGGGTTAGGCTTTGCAGCTGTGGGGTGGGTGAGGCTCTCTCTGGCAGTCCCCTGGGACTGTGGCCCGACTTAGGGTTAGGCAGGGCTCTGGTAGTCTGCCCCTGGGCTCTGGGTGTTTGCTTCTTGGGGGTTAGGGTTAGGGTTAGCCTTCTGGGCTTAGGGTTAGGCATAGTAGCTCTGGCTAGGCCTTAGGGTTAGGCAGGGCTCTGGTAATCTGCCGCCGGTAGCCGTTTGGCTACCTTAAGAGAGTCATAGCTACTCCCGCCGTTTACCCGCGCTTCATTGAGTTTCTTCACTTGTCCCAGGGCTTGGGGTTAGTCTTCGGCTACAGAGGCTGTGTCTGGAGCTCTGGGGTGAGGCGGAGGCTTTCTGCCAGTCACCCCGGAGGGTTAGGGTCAGGCAGGGCTTTGGTAGTCAGCCCCAGAGCGGCCCCGCCGCATAGGCCTCGAGTAGTAGGCCGAACTTTGAGCCTACCCCTCTGGGTGGCTCGGGGTGGGTTGTGGGGGTTCCCTGGCAGTCTGGCCGTGTTCCCGGTGATGGGAGAGTGCGGTAGAGCCAGCCTGGAGCCCTGGAACCTTTCCAGGAGGCCCCTGTGGCAATACCAGGGCTGCAGGTCAATAGGTCAGGTTGGGCCTGCCGCTTAGGCTTTTGGAGGCCTGGAGGGTGTCAGGGGGTGTCAGTCAGTTCCCTGGGACTGCCTGGGTGCTAGTGGACTGCCCCGGCACCCGGGGAGACGCCCAGAGCTCCGGAGAGCGGCCCCGACGCGTAGGCCTAGTGTAGTAGGCCGGACTCTCAGCCTACCCCCCTGGGAGGCCTGGGGTGGGTTGTGGGGGTTCCCTGGGAGTCTGGCCATGCTCCTAGTGATGGGAGAGTGCGGTAGAGCCAGCCTGGAGCCCCGGAACCTTTCCAGGAGGCCCCTGTGGCAACATCAGGGCCACGGGTCAATAGGTCACGTTGGGCCTGCCGCTTTGGCTTCTGGAGGCCTGGAGGGTGGCAGGGGTGGTCAGTCAGTTCCCCGGGACTACCCCGGTGCTAGCGGACCGCCCCGGCACCCGGGGAAGCGCCCAGAGCTCCGGAGAGCGGCCCCGACGCGTAGGCCTAGAGCGGTAGGCCGAAGTCTCGGCCTACCCCTCTGGGAGGCTGTGGGTGGGTTGTGGGGGTTCCCTGGGAGTCTGGACATGCTCCCGGTGATGGGAGAGTGCAGGCCACCCAGCCTGGAGCCCCGGAACCTTTCCAGGAGGCCCCTGTGGCAATATCAGGGCTACAGGTCAATAGGTCACGTTGGGCCTGCCGCTTTCGCTCCTGGAGGCCTGGAGGCTTGCAGGGGTGGTCAGCGAGTTCCCTGGGACTGCCCCGGTGCTAGTGGACTACCCCAGCACTCGGGGAGACGTCCAGAGCTCCGGAGAGCGGCCCCGACGCCTAGGCCTCGTGTAGTAGGCCGGACTCTGAGCCTAGCCCTCTGGGGTGCTTGGGGTGGGTTGTGGGGGTTCCCTGGCAGTCTGCCCGTGTTCCCGGTGATGGGAGAGTGCAGGAGACCCAGCCTGGAGCCCTG
>JAODXP020000072.1:72324-125643 GCA_027497455.2 Sardinella longiceps | reverse complement strand
ACAGATGATGTAGATGTGTGTAGGAGGCTAGCGGATGAGAGAACATGATGGCACTATGATGACTAACACACATCAGAAAAAACCCTAGGAGACAGAGGACCTCAGCAAGGCAGGGTGACCAGTAGAACCAAACATTCTCTCTCTCCTTCCCTCTCTCTCTCTTTCTCTCTCTCCCTCTTTCCCTCCCTCCCTCCATCTCTCTCTCTCTCTCTCTCTCTCTCTCTCTGAAAACCTAAGCAGGGTGCCTTCCACTCAAGTGCCCACTAGAACTGGACAGTCCCAATTCCCTATCACATAAAATGTCTAGTCTGGCCACAAGTGATAGACCCTCGGGTAAGACAGCTGCAACCAATCAGAGCAACTAAAAAGCCGATTCAAACAACTCTAAGCGTTGTGATTGGCTAAACACCACGATGTCTGAATACAACCTATAGTGTTGCGTTTGGATTTACTGTGAACAGCTCAGACAGCACTGATGTCTGAGTTCAACCTATGGCTGATTGCTAGACGTACTGGCTGAGTAAACTAGAGTAGGCCTATAGTACGTCTAGAGTCCTATGGCTGATTGCTAGACGTACTGGCTAGAGTCCTAGGCGGCGTCTCTGTATCAACACCAGTGTTGGGAGTAACGAGTTACAAAAGTAACTAATTACTGTAATGCATTGCTTTTTGTGGTAATGTAAGGCAAATGAAATCGGTAATATTTTACTCTGTACAATTGTGAGTAACTCAAGTTACAATGCATTTTTAACTTGGAATGAAGTGGTGTTTTTTCCCTCATACAAAGACACCAAAAATCACTGAGAGGTCAGCAAAACATCTGCTTTGCCGGAATTAATGTAGAACTTTACAGTCTCCGCTTGTCATTCTCAACATTTACAACGAGATATTGAAGGTCATAGTCTACCGTGGGGCCCGAAGAGTAACTTAAATGTAATGCAACAGTAATGTAACGCCTACATTTTCAAAACACTAATATTGTAATGTAAGGGATTCCTTTAAAATGTCAGTAACAAGTAATAAATAACACATTACAGTTTTGCAGTACCTTGCCCAAAACTGATCAACACACAGCCAACAACAGGGCAGGCCTGTAACCAATCAGATCAATCAGTTTCTAATCAGCCAACCAGACCAGTGATTCTAATCAACCACTCAAACCAGGGTTTCTACTCAGCCAACCAGACCAGTGTTTCTCATTAACCAATCAGATCAATGTTTCTTATCCACCAATCTGATCAATGTTTCTTATCAATCAATCAGACTAGTGTTGCTCATTAACCAATCAGATCAATGTTTCTCATTAACCAATCAGCAGCGTTGCTCATGGTGTTTGTGGAGCATTCTGAGTGCAAAGCCATTTTGGATTGGAAAACACAACAGACAGTGATTGTCTCAAAACAGACGGACACAGTCTCATTCTCTATGACTACTTTAGCCTAATTCTGCATGTAAACCCTAAACACACACACACACACACACACACACACACACACACACACACACACCATTCACTCTGTCCATGCTGAAACGGTCATTCTGCACTCAGACGAGCACAGAACACATTTTGCTGTCTGTATGGCACTTCAGTCAAACACTTCAGTTTTAGGAGACGCTTCAGATTGGACTGGACGTAACCGGACTGACTGGGCTGAGCGGGACCGGACGGTAGCCTGACATAGCCCGCCCATAATACGAATGTTCATCCGTATCCATGGTCTGGGAACGGTCCTCTGGGGCGTGTTTACATCGGTAGAGTCTACCGGCCAATAAGCGAAGCTGATTAGACGAGCTGTCCAATCGTTTCAAACCAGAAGTGAATGCCCTCCCCTCCGCAGTATAATCGCGTCAGGTTAAAGAACCCCCAGACCATGAATACGGATGAACAGCAGTATTATGGTCGGGCTATGTCAGGCTAACAGGACGGTCCACACACAGCAGACGGAACCAGAGAGTTCTGGACCTCTGGTCCTTCAGGGGAAGAGACCTCAGATAGATTTGCCCCCAAGACATCAGCTGTTTCTCTCTCTCTCTCTCTCTCTCTCTCTCTCTCTCTCTCTCTCTCTCTCTCTCTCTCTCTCTCTTTCCCTCACCTGCCATGTCAATCATGTTGTTGTAGACCTGAACCTGTTTCAAAATCAATGAATGAATTGTTTAGTTCACATTTGTGTATTTTAAATGGTCCGTCCATTGGCCGTCCCCCTCAATATTCTAGTTAACCCTGCCTGACATCTGACACATGTTGTATTTCTGGAATTAGAGTCAAGGAGAGGGAAATCTTATCAAGGACAACTAAAGAGTCTACTGAGATTCGGAAAGCTTTCATCAGACTTTTAGCAGAGGCTTTGAAATGCAGGAGTCAAGAATAACGGCAAAGTGCACTTTGACACATGGAATGTCAGATAGCGGGAAGGACGCGTTGACGTAGCGACTCTCACGACCCAAAATAGCGCACCCGGGGGCACGTGCTACGACTCCTCGTTAATGGAACACTTCAATGTTACTCCAGTGCAGAAGAAAGGTTGAACATTTTTCCACAGTTATTCATATGAGAAACATCAGGCTAACCACCAGGTCACACAACTTACTGCAAATATAAGCCACGCGTAAATAGCACTGCTTTGTAGAATGATTAAAGTGATAAACCAAACAAAAGTCTGTTTTCACAAACATAAAACATGTAGACTTGACTGATAACCGGGTATCTCAGCGAACTCAGACCTTTTGGAGGTGTGCAAAGTTAAAAGTTAAAAATCTTTTATAATGACACAAGACTTTACATTCACAATTATCATTAATTGCTCTGTTAAAACCGATAATCTTACTTGGTGATCAACGGAGTTTGTAAAGTCCAGAAGGGCTGTAGAAATTCGGTGTGTAAAGTTTATCAACAACAACACCAACAGCAACACAGATAACAACAAATAAACATTAACGGTCGAATTTCTTCAGCGCTCCCAGCGAGTATTGCCGATCGGCCAACCCCTCCCACGGAGAATGAGTTACATACGGAGGCGAAGCACCATCCCGGGGTAGAGTGACCCACCGGGCAAATGAAACCCGAAGCGGAGGTTCCAGCTGCCGCCGCCACCAGCCCTGCTAAATATAACTTCCACCTCGGCCCAGTATGCGTCGCATTTGGCGCTCTACCTGCGACTGCCTGCCTGCCTGGTGCACAAGTTTTTTGTGATGTATTTTTAAAGCCCAGTGTTGGAAATCCTCCGCTGTGGTCATCTTACAACAACAACCATAACCACAACAACAACAAAATAATAGCACAACAAACAAGCACTGATAGGCTAGATGGCTACTTTTAGGAATGAGCAGAAACGTGGACCCTTAAGTAACATGTAATAATATCTACTGGGTTACCAAGCGGATGGGGTGTTTAGCAAAAAGAAAGATGTATGTGCTGCTGGGGTAAATGTTTCTGGTCGAGTTTTCTACTTAAACTCGTTTTGGAAAAGTTGATCGGAACCACAGAGGCGCACGCCGGTCTGTATCACTGAGATCAGTGTCCGCGCGCCTTCACGGAGGAATGACAGGCGCGCGCGCGCAAGAACTGCGCCCATGGTTCGGTTGCGGGTAGTCTCGCGCATGCATGCTGTAGGGGGCGAATCTCACTCACTCACCTTATCGGTTACACCGGGAAGCTCAGTGTGATAGATGCCGACACCGCTATGGCTGTAACATATAGACCGCAAGGAATGTGCTGTGCTGAAGAAGCCGAGGGGATGAAGAGTGGAGTAGGCCTACACTAGATATCCTTTAACATACCGTCAACACGTTTTGTTCTTGATACTGTAGTGTAGCCTAATAATAATATTTACATGCGATTCATGTTCATTCATACATTTCTTAATCTACAGCCCTGCACTATCATTAAAGTTCAGTTTCAGTTGCACATAGCATTTCATTCTCACTCTGTAGTCTCGGTCTCAAATTAACTCCCCTTGTTCTAGTCTCTCTGATCTGGGCATTCTGACAGGAGGCTATTAGACCCTATTAGCCCTTCATATCCCTCTTTCTTTTTGCAATGCTTTTATGCGTTTTCTTCTCTTCTCCTCTCTTCTCTTCTCTTCTCTTCTCTTCTCTTCTCTTCTTCTCCACTCTCACAGCTGCACTGCCCACTCTACTCTCTTTCAACACCAGAGGGCAGTAGAGTGCAAAATATCTGCAGGGTTAGAAAACAGTCCACAGAGTTTTAGTGTAGGCCTAATTAGAGTTTTAGTGTAGGCCTAATTAGAGTTTTAGTGTAGGCCTAATTAGAGTTTTAGTGTATAGGCCTAATTAGAGTTTTAGGGTAGGCCTAATTAGCGTTTCTTCAATCGCCAACAAGCTTTTTATCACTAAGCACATCTTCAGAAGTTTATATAATCAGAGTAATGGTCCTCCAAACAACAAGCCCTATTAGTCAGGAGGGAATTTGCGAAGATCGTGCACTTCTGGACAAGTTTTTGATTTTTGGCAGGGTGTTAGGCATAGGCCTAAGGATTTCAAAAATCAATGGATACAAGTTGGGATGACCCCCTAGTGATTGGTATGCATACAATCCAAAATGGCTGGTATGCATACAAGAAAGGGCTGTATATAGGTTTCTTTTAGTCTTAAATTGGTGTATAATGTCATTTTCTACTTTGTTTGACACAATGAATCCACTTCTGATATGTTCTTCTCATTTAAAAAAAATATATATATATTAAATCTATTATCATAGTCATCTTTAGCTAAAATAAACTGTCAATATCTGTGAAAAAGACACACAGAATTGGAGGTGTCGGATCATTATGACACCTTCCGAATGCATGCCAAGTTTTGTGATATTCTGTCCATTGGGGGGCCATATAGTAAATTGATTTATGACATTTTACTCCAGCTGGCCAGCAGGTGGCCGGACATTTTTCTACAAATATTATTCCATGTATAGCGCCACCACGTTTAAAATGAAAACCCAAAGTAAGGTATTGTAATCGGTGTTAACGGGTAATCTTGTCTGGCATGGTCAAAACTGGAGGCCTCCCTCAAATGCCTCAGTTTGCTACTGGTCGATGTCAGAAAAAGCTGTGCCAAAGCTTAAACCAATCACACCACTCTTTCCTCTGACGTATGTGACGCGAAGGGAACTGCTTGAGTAACAGGACTGAGTAACGTCACTGCCTAGAACACGCCTCTAACGAGGGCCATTGGAGCTGCACAGTTGATTGATTCTCGACAAAGTCGATGGAAATCCCGATCTTTCAGGAGCTCAGAAACCCTGTGTAGATTGTAGCTGGCTAGACCAGTGAGAAGCAACCATGCCTGAAGGTTATACATCACTAGGAGGGCGGGCCAGGCTATCTAAAAGCAGGCAAGAAAATCAACCATGGTCACCATTCTGCTTTGCAGAGTGAAATGAAATGGAGCACGTAAAGGAGAATGGGTACTCCCAGGCGATCAAACCACAGGTCTATGGATTTATTCACACTCCATAGACCCCCTCTATCCTTCCTTGCTTTAAAGGAATAGTCCACCTCTTTAAGGTCCATCTTTGAGCTTTGCGCTGTACCAGTGGCCAAGACTTTTGACAGGCTTAACTGTCGGTATTGGGTCGTTGTTGATGTGGAACCTTTTATTAGCAAGCTGGCCTTTGACAATAGAGATGCGACGGGATTTGTTGAGTTTGATCACTGTTTTTCTGGTGTTTATCCAGTAGGCATTTGGTGCATGCAGGTGTTGTTGTTATTGTCGTCATGCCATCCATGTAAGTTCGTATTGGAGGAAGACGCAGCGCATTCTTCAACTGGTTTCCTCCAACCACCCATCGCGATGCCCGGATGATGAGCTCCATCGCCATGGTAAATGCAAGTGGGGAAATGGTGCAGCCCACCATTATGCCAACCTCGAGGTGCTGTCAGGGAGTTGTGCAAGCCTGTGCTGCGAAACAAAACTGAAGGTCCTGGAAGTAGGCTTTGACCAACCTTGTGATGCCCTCTTGGGACTTGGAAGAAGTTGAACACTGTCCACAACATCTCATGCGGCACAGATCCGAAGGCATTGGCGAGATCTAGGAAGACCACATGCAGGTCTTTCTTCTCCTTCCTCGTCGTCTGTATCTGGTACCAGATAACATTTGTGTGTTCCAGACAGCCTGAGAATCCACTTATCCCTGCTTTGTGCACTGAGCTGTCAACAAAGTTGTTCTTCTGTAGGAAAGCTGAGAGCCTCTGAGCCACACCACTGAAGAATATCTTTCCTTCCACATTCAGGAGACTGATCTGATGGAATTGGTCGATGGTTGAGGAATTCTTCTCTTTGGGAATCAGGATCCCTCCCGCCCTTCACCATGCCTCATTTTTCCCACTCTTATCAGCTTCCACAGGTACCTCAATACTCCCGGCGGATTCTTATAGAGTCTATATGGAACGCCATTGGGCCCAGGGGCTGATGATGCTCTTGCCCGCTTTACTGTGCTCTGATGTTATCTTTGCTTTATGTAGGGGGCCTTGTTTCCATCTGGTGTTCAGCTGGTTGGATTAGTGGCATGTCACCCGGAATGCTGGCTGGCACGTGCCTCTGGTTATCGGTTTAGGTCTTTGAAGGTAGCTTTGAGGGTCCCAGATTTCTCCTTGACGAAGAGGGCTTTCACAAACTTGTAGGGATCTATGTAGAAGGCACTCCTCGTTCTCTCCTTCTTGCGTTGCTTTTGATGTGTGTTTTTCTCAGCTTTCTGTCTTCGAAATAACCGAAGTCCACACTAGGACTTAATGCCGAAAATGACTTTATTTTACAGTAACATTAGCCGGTCTTCAATGCTACTGGGGGAAGCGACAGTGTTCAGTCCAAGTCACAAAACCCTCGGGCTATTCCCTCGGATTTCTCCCAAAGATGTTTCCTCGTGCTTCTCCATAAGATGTTTCTTGCTCCATCCCAAGATGTTTTTTGCTTTCCCAATTTCTCTCGTGTTTGCATGTCCTTTTTGTTGCAGGACCTCATTTCCATATGTCCAATCAAACTTTAGTTTTATCATGGGTCATCCCCCTTTACTCAAATTGTTAGGACACTATTGTCCATTTATTAGTTTTACACACCAACTATTGTCCATTTATTAGTCTGTTCATTGTTCTGACACTGTCGCTTTCCCCTTGAGCTGGGGTTTTCTCTTGTACATAAATCCTGGTCTCAGAGAGGTACAGCCGGATGGTCAGAGGTGCCAGAGGGTAAATCCATATTATAGAGATGCAGCTGGATAGTCATAGCCTGTCTACACAGGTTTACAGTTAAGGGGATCTTTGTTAACGTAAGTGTGATTAAGTGGGACGCATATGCACGTGCAAGTGCTTCATGAGAGTACCTTCTGTATTCCCTGACTGTCCCCTGAATGTCCCCTTAATTTGTCATCCCTGGACCCCTCTCTCTCTGTGACCCTTGTGCCCCCTGAATTGCCCGTTCCTAGGTCTTTCGTCTCTCACCGGGTTATCCGGTGGCCACTGACGTCCCAGATACTTGTTTTTGTATCCGGCTGCATCTGCAAACATAACTGGTCTTACTGTTCTCTGCACCTCCCAACACATAACAGCCTTTTTACAGTTTCAGAGTTGAACATTGTCTGCACATGACAGTTGACATATTTCAGAGGGGCCCCTGTCTTTTTAGAATTGGCACAGAACAAGGAGCACACACACATAGCAAGAAGCACACTCACTTTGCCTCTCCTGCTGACAATATTGTGAACATATTCCAATTCTTCTTGATACCATTTTGACCATACAAATTAGAAAAACCACCACACTTTCTCAAGCATTCAGCTCTTTTTAGCGTTGAGGGACGCTGCTTAATGTCACCTTACAGTGCCTCATGTCCTTTCCTCTCCACTTCTGCTGCCTTCTTCCACTGTTTTCTCAGGCACCTTTTCTTCACCAGCCTTTCAATCTCACTTTGCCTTCTGGACTTGAAATTAGCTGGTTCCTTCAGTACCTTACGGCGCTCGCTTTTCACCCCAAATCTCTTTGCCCCATAGCTGTAGATGACTTCTCCAATCTTGTCCAGCTTGTTCTCTACACCACCTTTCAGACCCTCCAGGAGAAGGACTATGTCTATATTGATGGTTCCCCACTCATTTTTCTGGCAAGATTTTGGCCACAACATTCAACCCTTTTTCCCCTAACTTGATGGATCTTGAGACCCTTCTCTGATATCTTTTTCCAGACACATATGCAGCTTTGTAGCTTGTGTCCTACCAGAGCTGTTGTTTACGTTGCAAGGTCCGTTACCATGTGGTCATCTTCCACCCCCACTCCAGGGTTTTTTTTCCTTTCAAACTTTTTGTAGCCATATTGGGTGACCAGCTCCTGCCAACATGCCAACACGAAACTTGGCATGCATTTTGACACGCCTTATTTTGTGTAGTTTTGACCATGTCAGCCAGAGATAACTGTTAACACTGATTACAGTACCTCACTTTAGCTTTTTCATTTTTAACCTGGTGGCGCTATACATGGAATGGGTGATCATGGGATAGGTTTACATGGCTCCTGAAGACAAGCATATAAAAATGTGGTCCTATGGTTCTTTCGATATTGCAGAAAAATGTCCGGCCACCTGCTGGCGAGTTGGTATAAAATGTCGTAAATCAATTTGCTCTCTGGCCTCCCATGAGCGGAATATCACAAAACTTGGCATGCAATTGGAAGGTGTTATAACGATCTGTTACCTCCAATTTTATTTGACCTTTTTACAGACATTGACAGTTTATTTTAGCTAAAGATGACTATGATAATAGATTTAATATAAAATTTTATCTAAAATGAGAGGAACATATCCGAATTGAATTCCTTGTGTCAAACAAAGTAGAAAAATTACATTATACAACAATTTAAGACTAAAGGAAACCTAGATATGCCATTGGGGGCCATTTTGGATTATATGAATACCAGCCACTAGGGGGTCACCCCAACTTGTATCCATTGATTTTTGAAAACCTTATACCTGTATCTAACACCCTGCCAAAAATCAAAAACTTGTCCAGAAGTGCACAATCTTCCTGACTTTGGACGAATTCCCTCCTAACTATATCCAATATACATGTTTGTGGCTATAATTAACTTCACAGTAAACGTCATTGGTCTTGAAGTGAGTGCTTCATCAAAACATGTACAAATGGATACTGCAACAATAACTGCTAATAATAAATGGTGTTTCCATGTGTGTGTGTCTGTGTGTGTGTGTGTGTGGGGGGGGGGGTAGATACGGGCTGATGTGTTTGGTGTATGTGTGTGGGGGGGTTTAAATACGTTATGATGTTTTTTGTGGGTGGGTTTGATATTGTGAGTTTGGTTGAGGCGACTCATGATTACAGCGAGTCAGGTATTATTGGGTAGATACACGATACACACACACACACACACACACACACACACACACACACACACACACACACACACATACACACACACACACACACACACAAGACAGACTCGGCCCCAGCTTGTCTTGTTGTAGAGGCTTCTAAAAATAGGGAGGAATTTAATCAGCTGCCATTCAGTGTCTTCTTCCTCACTTTCTCACACAGTTTGGGCTGCAAATAGGACACACACACACACACACACACACACACACACACACACACACACACACACACACACACACACTCACACACACACTTTAACTCGCATCTTTAATTGTTTGGAAACTCCTCAGCAGAGACACTTTTAGAGATTATTCTGGGCTCCTGAAGAGCCCCCGGGCACGCACACACACACACACACTGTCTCTCTCTTCAAAACAATCTGTCTCCAGGATGTCACACACTCCACACTCCTCCCCCCAAAGTGTTTTCCATCTCCACCTTTATCCCAGCTCCAGCTCCAGCAGCCCCAGGTGCAGTGGGCCAATAAGCCCAGAGAGGAGCCTCCTGAGTGGGGCACGCCTGCCAGCTAACCCCCATCATCCTCTCTGGAGCCTTAAGTTGGGCATACACTGTACGATATATTCAGTCATTTTACACAGCTCCAGCTCAAACTGTAGGATTAATTCATAAGGGTTAAAAGTTCACAGTTTATTGTTGATGTTCTCACACAGTGCAATCTCATATTACGCCACAACACAACTGCTCACACTGTGTGAGTAAATTCTCAACCCAACTCAAAATTGTTTATGCTCTTCCTGTTTGGAAAAATAACGACCCATTTTCCCTTCTTCAAGGGGGACAAGGTCAAAGGTTCTTCTCACTTTAACATATATCACAACACAACACTTCTCACTTTAACATATATCACAATTTAAGAATTTTTCATGAACTTCTCACTTTAACATATATCACAACATTACTAACGATTCACATAACTTTGTTTCTAACTATTCATCCTGTATTTCAATAAATTGTATTAAGGAAATGTATAGACTATTATATTTCACAGCTAATTCATATATTGTTGGTTTACAGAAAGTTTTGAATAGTTGCACCCGACATGCTCTATATGAGCAGGCACGCACACACACTGTTCCCTCAGGCACTGCTTCTCTCTCTGTCCCTGTCGTTCACTCTCATATGCATGCATACTAAGATGCGCGATGTAGAGGTAAATGTTTCACCTGCATGCTCTGGCTTGGTAGCTCTAGATTCAGGGAGATATTATTCAATTTGTGGGCATCAGGGAGGCATTATCAATATCAGGGAATCTCCCTGACCTTCAGGGAGACTTGGGATTTCTGCATGGGCTTTATTTCATCTGGCACAGAAAGTTAATTTTGCACTATGCCTAAAGTTGAATTACGCACCCACTTTTTTGCTGCAAATAAATAAGTTATTTTTAGTTTAGTCCAGAGTCAGATCACAGTTTTTAGTTTAGTCCAGAGTCAGATCACAGTTTTCGCCATTACATGGTTTCAGTACACTTTCACTTTACCAATCTAATCTGTGCAGTCTCAGAGAGCATTGAGTTTATAGGGGAATCATGTCATGGCTGTACTTAAACTTTACGAATACCCTCACAAGGTTTGATTTTCGACCGACCGTATGATTGTCATTTAGGAGGCGGTTGAGAGGGTCGTGAGGCGCTCCTCTTTACCCCATGTGAACTAACTACACGATGTGGGACGCACAAGTAAGCTGAAACTCGGCCCGATCCAAAATAATGATCGCAAGTGAAAAATCGTCTCCAAAAGGGCCAAAATCGCAGTGTGTACCCAGCATTATGGAGCCTCTCTACAGTTTGTAGTGCCACACACACACACACACACACTTCCGTCTCACTGGGCCTGAACAAAGCCCAGAGTGTGTGTTAATGGAGTTAATGGAGTGTGTGTGTACCTGGAGACAGAGAGTGGAGCGTAAGGTTAGTGAGTGTGTGTGTGTGTGTGTGTGTGTGTGTGTGTGTGTGTGTGTGTGTGTGTGTGTGTGGAGTGTTAATGGAGTGTGTGTGTACCTGGAGACAGAGAGTGGAGCGTAAGGTTAGTGAGTGTGTGTGTGTGTGTGTGTGTGTGTGTGTGTGTGTGTGTGTGTGTGTGTGTGTGTGTGTGGAGTGTTAATGGAGTGTGTGTGTACCTGGAGACAGAGAGTGGAGCGTTAGGTAAGGTGAGTGTGTGTGTGTGTGTGTGGAGATGCCCTCAGGCCAGGATTAGACTGCTAGATCTGGAGGGTTTATGCCATGAGTGTGTTTATGTGGTGTCTCCTACACACACTTCACTGGAAACACACTTATGGTAATACTGTCTTACTAAGACAACAATGGTGTGTGTGTGTGTGTGTGTATGTGTGGTGTCTCCTACACACACTTGACTGGAAACACACTTACGGTAAAACTGTCTTACTAAGACAACAATGGTGTGTGAAACATCAGCGCAATATTAGCCCTCTGTGAGTTTGACTGACAGGTGGATTCTCATTATAAGTAGTGGGTCTTTCAGACTCTCAGTGTATAGCATCACTGGTGTGTGTGTGTGTGTGTGTGTGTGTGTGTGTGTGTGTGTGTGTGTGTGTGTGTGTGTGTGTGTGTATTCTCATTATAAGTAGTGGGTCTTCCTGAGCAACAGCATCACTGGAGAACAGACAGCGGAACTGAACTTACTGTAGAATCCTCACAGCAGCCGAGGGAAACTTGAGCAGAGATTCTTTGGTATTGAAGTTAGAAACTTGAGTGTAGAGTCTTTGATAGACGAGATTAAAAGGTAGGAATCTGCTGAAAGTTTAAGTCAGAAGGTCTTTGATGCCAGAGTTTGAGACATTTGCCAGTGGAAGAGAGTGAGGAGCAGCAACAACAGGCTTTTCTGATTCCAGAGAAACACTATCACATCGTCTTCATACACTAAAGTCTCTAACAATTACAGACAAGACTCAGATCACTGTAGTCGTCTACATACACTAAAGTCTCTAACACACATTACAGGCAAGACTCAGATAACTCATGGAATTCCACAGCACAGGATCCTTCAGGTAAGACTACGGAACCTTTACATACGACACAGCAGTGGCAAAAGTGTGTTTGTAAGCACATTGCAGATGTATGTGAATGATTATGTGTAAACATTCCACTTTTACTATGAATAGCCAACTGTGGATTCAGTATTCAAGGAGAATGACTCGGGAGTGATTGTGCGTGTTTTGAACATACCTGTGGTCCATAGTTGTGTTGCTATGAGAAATGTCAACCAAAATGTGAAAATGTTAACTTTATGATGTTGAAACTTTAACTGTATGAATGAATTTATTTTCTTTTTCATGTCTAAGAGTCTGTCAGATCTGTGTATCTTAAAGCATAAGTTCGGTATTTCATGTAAAGCCTTGTTTTAAGTTTCTGATGAAGTTCAATGGTTAACATTGAAATTTTGTTGAATGCTTCTGAGGATTTTTGGCTTTTGCCATGTGTGTGTGTGTGTGTGTGTGTGTGTGTAGGCTGTGCATCCTGTCTCTGGTGTGTGTGGTGTTCTGCACGGGGTTGCACTCAGATGGGCGTGTGAGGGGCGGAGCCTCCATGGTGTATCTGAGGCGTTTCATTGGCTGTGCTGTGAGGGAGTTCAGCTTCCTGGCCAAGAAGCCTGGATGTGGCGGCATGCACATCACCACCGATGCCTGCTGGGGCCGCTGTGAGACGTGGGAGGTCAGACACACACACACACACACACACACACTGCTTATCACCACCGATGCCTGCTGGGGCCGCTGTGAGACGTGGGAGGTTAGACACACACACACACACACACACAGATACACTCACTTTGACTGAGCAGGAATCCCTCATTTGAGACCAGAGACTGTAAGGTTATCTGTTACTGCTGTCTGAATGCCTGCAGCCCCTTATGCTGCCACCAGAGGGTGTAGTTTAGTCAGTTTGAGATTAGAGAGACTAAGGCTGGCATGTATCTGCTGGGTGAATTGTTTTTTTTTCAAGCTGTTTCCTGTTTACCTGTGTCTCCATAGAAACCAGTGCTGGAGCCGCCTTACATCGAGTCGTACCAGCGTGTGTGTACGTACAACGAGACACGTCTGGTGACGGTGCGTCTGCCCAACTGCTCCGCAAACATCGATCCCACCTACACCTACCCCGTAGCCCTGCGCTGTGACTGCGCTATGTGTGTGACCAGCACTACTGAGTGTATTACATCTGTCTGAACACACACACACACACACACACACACACACACACACCTACCCCATAGCCCTGCGCTGTGACTGCACTACTGAGTGTATTACATCTGTCTGAATACATACACACACACACACACACACACACACACACACACCTACCCCATAGCCCTGCGCTGCGACTGCGCTATGTGTGTGACCAGCACTACTGAGTGTATTACTTCTGTCTGAACACACACACACATGTGCATCGCCTTTATGACTTATATCTTGAATCATCATCATCATCATCATCCATTGTTTATTCAGGGAAAAATGACTGAGCATCAAGCTCTTTTACAGCATTGCCCTGATTTGACAATAAAAAAGATGCAAGCAAACAAAAGTACACAAGGGAAAACAAAAAGACAAAGGAGAAAAAAAAAAACTTTATAAGAATAAAAATAAGAATAAAATGAATAATAATAATAATAATAAACAATTCAAAAACAAGAACACTTATATGCCAGTTTACCAACCTCAGATCTAACTGTAGGTGTTTCAAGGGTTATAAAACCATGGGACCTTGTATTGTGTGAGCTGTCTCTAATTCTTAAAAGTGAAGACAGGTTAGGAGGTAGTTTACCCTGCAATGCCTTGTAAATAAACAGGAGGCAGTGTCTTTCCCTCCTTTCAGTGAGGGAAGGCCATCCTACACCCTCATAAAGTTTACAATGATGAGTTTTAAAACTATCACCAGTTATAAAACGTAGAGCACTGTGGTAAACCTTGTCAAGAGCTTTCAAAGAAGAAGGAGCAGAGTGCATGTAAAGAATATCACCATAGTCTAGAACTGACAAAATAGTGGACTGAACAATGGACTTTCTATTTTCTAGAGAAAAAGATGACCTAATCCTATATAGAGCACCTAGTTTAATTTTCACCTTCTTTGTAAGCTCAAGCACATGAGTTTTAAAAGAAAGCTTATTATCAAGCCATATACCAAGATATTTATACTGAATAACTTTAACTGAATGTATACCATTGTAGTTTTTGAGTAGTAACTGAATTTCTTCTACAGTATATTTCATTTTATGTCCATCTGAGAATTGTATGTTTTTGGTTGATATTACACAACACATTAAGCTTCCTTCTGTCCCTCCATAATTATTGCCACCCCTGGTACATTTGGCTTATAACACACCTAAAGGCTGTTTTAAACACACATAAAGGCTGTTTTAAAATCATCTATTAGTCATATTCCTGAATCACATAATGAAAACATTGAGGTTATTAACATTGAGGTTGATTTTAATAGATTTGTAACAATTCAGAGGAGAGTTTACATTAAAAGTTAAAAAAAAAAAACTTTATTGTTTAGAACAATCATTTATAAGTCGATGTGGGCTCTTGAGACCAACATTCCATAAACATTTCATCATCCTCAATGTCACGGATCAGGTAGTTCTTTAGGAAAAACGGCATTTTTGGGGTTTCGAGGGGGGGCAAAAGTAAAAGTCTACTGGGGCTACATGCCCACCAAGTTTCATGTGCCCCGGTGTTACGGTGTCCTGGGAGTTGTTGACCAAAAATTCAGGAAGTAGATGACGGGAGAATAATTAAAAAAAAAAAAAAAAAAAACTTTGACAATATGACCACTACGCTAGCGCCGGTCATAATTATTTGTCTTCCTATACCATTACCCATACAGAGGCTCAAACAGAAGACTATTTTACTGTCTGACACAAAGACCACAGAGCAGACGTGAGCCAGTACAGACTGATTTTAATGTAGGTAAATCATGCAATTACATTCAGAAGTATGAGTACATGAAGTATACAGTACATATACATATACTTAAGACAGTACATATACATATACATATACATATACAGTACAGACCAAAAGTTTGGACACACCCCCTCATTCAATGCCATTAATTTATTTCCAGGACAATTTATATTGTAGATTCTCACTAAAGGCATCAAAATTATGAATGAACACATAATTATGTGTTTAACAAAAAAAGTGTGAGATTATGACAAACTTTTGGACCTGAACCCGATCAAGATGGTTTGGGGTGGGTTGGACCGCAGAGTGAAGGCAAAAGAGCCGACAAGTTCTTAGCATCTCTGGGAATGAATAATTCTTTAAGACAGTTGGAAAACCATTTCAGGTGACTACCTCGTGAAGCTCATCCAAAAAATAAAAAGAGGACAAAGCAGTTATCAAAACAAAAAAAGGATACTTCGATGAAACAAGAATATAAAACATGTTTTCAGTCATCTCACACTTTTTTTTATTAAGTACATAATGCCAAGTGTTCATTCATAAGTTTGTTTATTTTGTAGATTGTCACTGAAGGCAACAGTCTTGAAAATAAAGTAAATAATTTAATGGGAAAGTGTGTCCAAACTTTTGGTCTGTACTGTACATATAACATAGAGGTCATCATTTCCCACCCACAACAAGAAATTACAGAAAAATATCACTTAACCTGCTCAAATTGCTGTTTGGTGAATCCCACCAAAATCAAATTATGAATTTATACAAATTATTGAGCAAAAGAAAAAAGTTCACTTAAATAAAGGTTGTAATAAATACATAAATGTAACGTATTGTGAATCCTAGCAGTTATGAAAGTAATAAAAGGTTAATATATGATGCATTATTATTTGTTCAAGTCAGTATAGGGTCTCACGAAAATCTCTCTCTCCTTCTCTTACTCTCAAAAAAAAGAACTTGTAAAACAAAAAAATAGGCTTTGGCAAAACAATACACACAAAACAGAAATCAGCAGCAAATTGAGTTTGCAACCAGAAGAGTCAGTGTAATTTGTTACGGTTTGTTTTTGTAGCAGATTAATTTCATTAAAGATCAGGCAGAATGTCAATAATTACAACAAGTTATGAGCGAGCTAGCGCTAGCAAGCGAGCTAACAGAACATTTTAAATTGAGAAGTTGCAGAGCCCCAAAATTAGCGTGCTTGGACATACTGAACTGCTGCAGAGCCCCAAAATTACATTTATTGGTATCATGAATAGTTACAGACAATATTATGACACAAAGAATTATCTGAATATTATTTTTTAAATGTATTAAGATAGAAAGGTTATGTTCGTTGTGACGAAAGAACTTTGATATATGCAGAGGCGACTTGACAGACAACTGCTTTGCGCAACCACATTGCGCTAGACCTCAGTACAGAATCTCTGTACTGGGTTGGCTTGCTAGGCTAGCTAGCCTTTCCTTTGGATAGTTTCTATACATTTGTTCCTGGAACTGGCTGAGAAATCCCAAATCCCTTTTGGGCCACGTACTTCACTACATTTACTGGTTTTATGAGGTACCTCAACAAAGCATTTTTTTCTTTAGGATCCTTTCGGCTGTTTATTTCCTGCAGTTGGTTCACCTTCTCTATTTCGCCTTCCTCTCTCATCTTCTCTATCAGGAAGTCCAAATGGACAAGAGTGGATCCTGAAATATTATTCAATGCAATCTTATCCAGTTTCATAACCAGTTTGAAGACCTCATCCAGTAACAGTGACTGCTTCTTTGTGAGGTCTTTCATTTCATTTATGAGAGTTTCCAAAAACTCAACTGGTTCTCAGCTCGTCTTGAATGCTCATCATATGCCTTCTTCATTTCCTCTTTGGTTCTCTGAACTTTCCTTGTTTTGGACACATAGTACTTCTCGTCTTTTACGTGATCTGATACAGGACACCTATTGGTACATGAAGTACATTTGCCATTTTTCATGACCTCACAACCAGCAGGGCTCCAGGCGTTTGTGCATCCATCACGGTGACAGTTCTCTTTACAGACAGTACAGCGTGTGACTCCATGATAAAAAAACAGCCCCCACATGCCCCCTCCTCTTAAGGGTTCTAAATCTTTGTACACTTCATCATACTCCTCAATATAATTCTTACTCTTCTTCTTCTTTTTCCTCATACATCTTCAGAGCTTTCTGATTTTGTTGAATTGCTTTCTGTTTGTTTTCTATTTCTGTAATTCTTTCTTGCAGGTTTTGGATGCAGGCAGCTAGTGCAACCCGATTTATCAAAACATCCACAGTTTCCTTCAGATTTTGAGGTGCCATGTCTTTTAAAAAGGTTGTGAACCCTGTCAAACCTTTCTGTGTGATGCCATTTGCAAATTTTAGACTGTCTGTGTATTTTGTCCGGTCTTCATTCTGGCAGTTATCAAATTGAAAGTAAACAGGCATATTTTTCCCATTTTTGGCACATTTAATCTTTGCTTTTTCTAGAGTTCTAAGGATGTTTTCAGGTTTTCTTCCATGTGAGTGTGTGATGAGAGTTACAATGTTATCTTCCATGTCCTTTCCAAAGAGAGACATCAAGGAGTCAAATATGTACAACATTCGGCCACTCAGTCGATTAACTGACTCCTGAAGCACAATACCGACTGCATTCATTTCATAAACTCCATCATATGACTTAAACCACTGAAGTAATCTTTGACCAATGAGATCATCATGTGCTGTTCCTCTGGTGTCTCCATATCCAGGGGTATCAATGAGAGTCAGAGAGTAGGGGACAGTTTGGCCTTCAAATCCAAAGATCTCATACACTACTACATCTGATGTCTGACTCTGGAACTGCTCTCTTTCTTTGTTCCCACCACTGTTCTCTTGCCCTATGATCTGAAACCAGGCATTATCCTCCCACGTCACTCCCATGACATAGTTGACAAGAGTGTTAATCAGAGTGGATTTTCCTGCTCCTGTTTCACCCACCAGTAAGATGGTTTTGTTAATTTTCTCTACATTCCTTATGCCAACAGTCATTCTTGTAAGATTATCACTTGTCATTTTGTTTGGTTTCAATTGGTAGACAACAGGAGATCTTGATTTGATAAGGACACTTTGGGAGATTATGTCCTTATATTTGGAGTTACCATGAGTCCTGAAAAAAAGATAGAAATACCTCAGAACACACACATCATTCATTTTCATTCATTTATAAAGGACAATGCACGTTAATCAACATTTCTGTAAGCTAGAGCATTGCCAGTGTAATCAATGTTTTCCAAGAAATTTGTTGTTCATTTTAGCCTACATGTGTGCAGGTGAATCAGAAATGGTGACATGTATTCAGGCTCTTGCAGTACACAGGGCCGTAGCTACCATTGAGGACACCGAGGTCATGACCTCTGTATTCACAAGTTGATGAAGATTTGATAAGGCCTGAATCAAATGTACCGTTTTTCACATCCAACGTCTTAAAAAAGAATGTTAAACATCGCGAAAGGGCACCTGTCTATTTCTTAAAACAAGACAGAATGTTGTCAAGAAATCGTGAAGGATGCGCTATTAATAGAATAAGCGCTTTGAATGCGATATTACTGGAATGAATTTATGCTCAAACCCGAGACTGTCACAAATGGCCTAAATGTGCTGCTGGCATTTATTTAGAGACTTGAAGATACAATGCGTCTGCGTCATCTACTGGAATTAGCTAGTAAACTCCACAAAGATAGCCTGAACACATATTAACCTCAACTGACAAAACTGAAGATGTTGTCTCCGCAACTGTCCCGCAAGTTCGTTTTGGACTTGGAGACATAGACGCAGCACAATCGAATTATTGGGCTATTCTGTATTTTGTGCCAAACCCACCTTTGCAGACAGCTGACCTGTGCGTATATCTCCAACATTAGACTGATAATAAGTCGTAATCGTCCGTTGCAGCGCAAACGGTCTTTCAAAAACGCATTTCACACCTTAGGCTATGTTGACTGAGCCCTTGGAGCCCTGCCCACAGAAAACAGCCATTGTCTGGGGCTGGAATTACAACTGAGTTTAAAATTGTTTTATTATCTAAAGTTAGGGTAATATTTAGAGGAATTATTTGCAGATTAAAATGCAAGATTGCAATATTTGAATGAATAAAACTGTATTGCATTTGCATGCATTTATGCCCCCACAGATTTTTTATTTATTTTTTTGCCTGCAAATGCCAACTTGTTGGATAAGATAGTAGACCTATTGAATTGTAGCCTACAAAATATTTACATTTATTGACATCTAGGGTGGCTAATGCTTAGGCTATTTAACTGATACTGATTTATATTTCTTATGCTGATTTGTTATTTGAGGCATGATCTTCAATTAAGTTTAATTTTGTGCACATACAGTAGATGTTGGTTTATAGGCCTCATGCCACATACTGTATGTAACAGGCCTTTTGCCAGTATTACCATGGTCTTCAAGCTGGTGACAATACTAGGCCTACTTTTGGTGCAAAATCACAACATGTATAGGCCTACCTAACATAGAGCATTCTCAAAATATTCAATGACATTAGATAGCTATTGAATTTATTGTTATAACAACCTGTTAAAATGCACCAGAATGCAGGAAATTGCATCCGAATTTTGGAAAATTCCTGGGGGAGAACCGCCTAGACCCCTGTTTATATTGCATGGTGCACTATGAAATTTTCCATGTGAGTGAGCATTGTAAATCATTTTTGACCTCGGTATTTGAAAAATCCTGGCTACGGCCCTGGCAGTACGTAAAGATTTAGTAGGACAAAGCTGGTTGGAAAAACGAATCGAAGTAGATGAAGGCATTACATGTTTTTTTGTTCAAATGCATTACGTGTTTTTTTGCTGATTACACTTTAGGGATCATTTTTGAAGAAATGTTATCTGTCAGTGATGTCCAGACACTTCAACAACAGATCAATTTAAGCCTGCATCTTTCCAGCATGGATTTGCGTTTGTGTGGCATGTTTGCCACCCATGTGTTTTGGAGTTACGATGAATGAGACATTGCTAACCACAGAACCTGTACATGGCATGTGAAACGACCTTCCACCCTATCTTACCAATGTGAGTTTGCGCTTGTTTACATGTTACTGTGAGATTGACGAACTTTAAGATATGGGCTCTGCCACCATAATTCCTCTTCATGGTGAGACAGAGTGCTTTTTCTCACCCAGCACTTCAGTATGAAAGGACGAGTGACTACTGTGGTTAGGGCAGCAGAAGACCACTGTGCTTAATTTAACGATAACTTTAGTATGTTCTATCCAAACATCAGTAAATTTGGCACTGCACTCACTCATGCCAATAGCAAGAGTAATGCCAAATCTGAGGTCAGAACGGTTTTAGAGTTATGCGTGGAATACACAGACAGACACACACACACACACAGACTTTCCTTGCATTAATCAGTACTCTCTTCTAATGTTGAGATATGTGTCCAGAATGAAACAATTTATTTTTAATCTGGCTTCATCCAATCTTGTATTTTGTTATGGATATTATGATATAGATACAGTAAAGGCCTAATTTGCAAATATAAACATAAAATCTCCATAACGTGTAATACATCTTTTCTTTGTTATGATGTTACTAATAAACTGGAGAGGTTTCATGGTGATATCTTTTCATTTAAAATTTTATCCTAGAGTGTTGGGCACAATTTTGCCCTTTAAAATGGAAAAAATATATGTTCCACTCCATCTACTGCGGTAGACTTTTAGTATATGATTCAGGGGGGTGTTAGGACCAATAAAAACTATGAACCGTTTCTGTTGCAATTTTTTTGTCTTTTTACGCAAGATTGACTAATATCAGCGTAAACATCATTTAGCACTACGACGGCAGAAACCAGTGTAATTTAAATGTCCCGCCCAAATATGTTCTCAGTTAAGAGGCCTCTCCCCTAGAATTTGTGACATGAAGGTGCTGAATACATCCAAAACACGTCAGACTTTTTGTTTAGCCTTGAGATACTTGCGTGACATGCCAATTAGTTTTGACAGGTGGCATGAGAGGAAGGCGTAAAAATCGGAGATATAAAACTTTTTCCCAGGAGGACCCAGACAGAATGTCTGTATTATTAGTGTCAGTCAGTGCTAAAGGATTTCATTACAAAACCCCAAAACATTTTCCCATGGAGTAAAAGCCTACACGACTCATGAAGGCTGCACTCTTTGCCCTCATGAAAAATAAATTATTTAGGCCGTATGTTCGGTCTCGCAATCCAAGCTATAAAGATCATTAATAATAAGGTATTTAGATAATGCAGAAGACCATCCCCAGACCACGGATTCGGATGAACATTCGTATTATGGGCGGGCTATGTCAGGCTAGGAGGGGGTTGGAACCTTTACTGAGATCCTGAAGCCCCCTGCTTTCAAGAAAAGTATTACGTGTCAAGGTTTATTACTTTCTAATATATTCCATAAGCACTTTTGTACAAGAAATGCACACATTTTTTTTTAATTTTCCCCAAAATAGGCATAAGTTTTAAAATAATAAGGGGGTAGGATGTGAAAAGAAGCATATGAAGCATATAAGCTTTCAGAAAATATACACTTTATGGGGTCTAATATGTTTCCCCGGCATGCCACTGACCAAAATGTCACCAAAAATTGTCCATTTTTTAAATGGCAAATTTCTTAATTTTGGAGATTTATTGTAATGAGTAGGGTGGGGCATACCTCAATGTCAAACATAGAATGCTATGTATGTAATATCCTGAGGGTGTTTCCTTTCAGAAAATGTATGGGATATATGCTGAAATTAGTCCTCCCTTCATGCTCTAGGCCAAAATGTACTAGTAGTACAAAATCCACCCGAATCCCATTCATTTGGACTAATGGTCCATTCAAAGCTCACATTTTTTCGGAGGGTTGCTCACAGAAGACAAACAATGACGTGAACATTGACGTGAACATTGCATTCATTGCTTCTCCACGTCGGACGAGTTTGCATAATAAAATGCTTGAAGTGTAAAGTCACATGACATCTGAGATCCGAGACGGCTCGTGGCGGATAATAAAATGCACCATAAGAACAGGGCTGCCTGCACTGACGCGGCTTAGGGATTACGTCACACGCAGCACCGTGTGCAGTGCCCTAGTGCCTGTAAATTTAATGGTCCAATGAAATTTAAAAACCAGGACATTTCCTCACTTTCTAAAAAAACCCGGGACGCCCAGGACAGGACTTGAAATTCGAGTCCGACCCGAAGTCATATCTCGATCCCACCCCATCTCTCTCTCCCACTTGTTTCCTGTCCACCTCTATACTGTTCTATCTGATTAAAGGCAAAAAATACCTTTAAAAAGAAATAACTATCTAAGTACTAATTACATTTAATCCTCCTGGTTATTGAACATGCAAATGAAGAGCTGTCTAAAGTCTGTGGTGAAATGTCCAAGCAGAGCTGAATTGAAGTTGAATGAACGCTCACATGGCCAGGTTTACTGCTGGCGGACCATGGTAGGCCAAACAACTGATTCTTCAGTGGCCTCTCAACAGATGACCTGTATCACTAGCACAGCCCAGAGTGAAGATAATCCCAATTGAGAACAAGAGCATTACTCAGGTCTGATACAGAACTAGGAGGTCCAAATATGATCACTTCAGTTTTCTTTTCATTAAGTTGTAAGAAATGCATAGTCATCGAACATTTGATGTCATTAAGATAGTTAAATAGGTTTACCAAAGAACCAGAATCATCAGGAGTGACTGGAAGGTAAAACTGTGTGTCGTCTGCATAGCAATGGTATTGCTGGTATTGTATTTTTCAAAAATTGATCCAAGAGGGAGTATATATAGTGAAAATAAAAAAGGGCCTAAAATGGACTCCCTTGGGGAACATCGCACTTGATTGAAGCAGAAGAAGAGGAATAATTATCCAACTTGACAAAAAAAGTTCTATCGCTGAAAGTGTGTGTGGCAGGTTAAATTTTCAGTGGACTTAAATCATTGCAGAACTAGGAGGGCACTGGAACTAGAATCGACAGAGAGAAAGATGTCATTGTGGACTTTTATTAAGGCAGATTCAGTACTGTGTAGAGATCTAAACCCAGATTGGAATTAGTCTAAAATACTAAACTTGTTTGGATAAGGAGATACCTGAGAGAGTATTACCTTCTACTAGCCTAGAACTGTAGACACACTCTAGCGGAAGCAAATTGAATTTGCTCAGCGTGTCCGTCTAATGACGAGCCATAGCTCAGACCTTGATTGTGTCTGAGCTGTTTCCGAGCTGTTCACGCTGTTGGTTGTATTCAGACATTGTGGTGTTTAGCTAATCACAATGTTAGCCTATATCTGGACAGGGAGTTATTAGGCCGGCTTAGAATTGTGCGAATTGCTTGTTGGTTGCTAGTTGCGCTGATTAGTTTTAGCAGTTTTACCCGGGGGTCTATCACTCGTCTCCAGACTATACATTCATGTTATAAGCCCTATTCGCACGGGACTAGTATAATGGGGGGACCTGGGGTAAAGTAATGATAACCGGGAAATTTAGTCCCGTCCCAATGCGCCATGTCAGTGAAAATAGCGGAGTATGTCGGTAAACATCGCCGAGAATTTTACCTCCTGTGAAACGGTCCGGAGAATCTACCATAGGTAATACTAATCCCGTGCGAATGCAACCCTCGGTAATAAGTAGGGCCAGAGCCTCCTCTCTCTAACCTGACTCCGCCCTCTCTCGTCCAATTTCGGACTTTCGCTTGTGCGTAACCAACAACTCCTCCCATGTTAGATGAATATCACTGGGATTTCTTGTCCCGTCCGAATTGGTCATTTCTAATGCCTGACGTTGTCTGGTTAATCAACATTACCCATTAAACTAATCCTGTGCGAATAGGGCTATAGTCTGGCGTGTCAGGCTAACCTTCTCCAGGATCTTAGAAAGAAAAGGTAACTTGGAGAAGGGCCTGTAATTCTTAAGATTTAGGCACACATATGAATGCCTTCAACAGGATTCAAATGAGCCATTGTAATCCAGATTCATTTAAATTACAGTGAGATTAATCTATATTTAAAAAAATAATCTATGCGCACCACTAGTTTTAAACAATATTAGGAATATAATTTTAAAAAAACCATCTAAGGATGGGAGTGTGTAGTAGGCCTATGTGGTCATTTTAAAATGTGAGGTGAGTTAATATGGCAATTTCCTTTGTAATGCCTTATAAACTAAATGTACCGCATGGCGGTACAAATTATTTTATAGCCCCCCATGGATGAAATTCCACAAAACTTGACAAATTCCCACAAGATGTCAGGTTCATCATACACATTAAATCTGGTGCAGTTCATAACATCTGATCTAAAGATAGGGGCAATTAAATCAGCATAACATCGCATTTTCACTTTTTACCATGGGGGTACAAATCACAAATGACTGGTTATAAGCTAAGTTGATGTGGGCTCTTGAAAGCAACATTCCATAAATATTTCATCATCCTCAATGTCACGGGTCAGGTAGTTTTTTGGGGGTTTCGCGGGGGGGGGGGGGGGGGGGCAGAGAAAAGATGGAGTGGCCCCCGGGGACCAAACAATTTTTTTCCGCAAAAGTCTACTGGGGCTACATGCCCACCAAGTTTCATGTGCCCCGGTGTTACGGTGTCCTGGGAATCGTTGACCAAAAATTCAGGAAGTAGATGACGGGAGGGAAAAAAAACTATGACAATCACTATACCGCTACGCTAGCTATGCTAGCAGCGGTCATAATAATAAAAAGAGGCAGTCTCTATAACAGAGAGAAGACTAATCCACACCAGTAGAGCTTACAATGGTGAGGTTTTAAAACTATCACCAGTAATAAATCTAAAGGCACTGTAGTAAAGCTTATTAAGCAGTTTCAATGTGGAAGAGACTGTATGCAAGTACAGAATATATCCATCGTCATCATCAAGACATTGCAGTTGACAGAACAATGGTCATCCTATTTCCTCTAGCCTAGAAAAACAATCCATGCAGTTTAACCCTGCGCCAGCCTGCAGGCAGTTGTTTGTATTACATCGGCTCCAGGGCCGAGTTTACTTCACTTTCACTTTCAGATGCTGCCTGTCTCTGGCCGGTTCTTCTCCATGTTAAGTTATTGTCTACTACTGCACACCCTTAGCCTAGAACTCTAGACGTACCCCTAGCGGTAGCAAATTTGAATTTGCACGGAGGATACGTCTAGAGGCCACTGATAGAAACCCGTTGTATTCTTCCTCTGGCGGCGGATAACCAATCACAGCGCGGTATGTGTACAGGAAATCGTAAGGCGGGCTTTATACGATGACGACAGCCCTGCTCAAACCAGAGCGGAATCGTCTTTGGCTTTAGTTTTGGACGAAAAGTTTGATATACCAGCTGGTACCACTGGCCGGAACGCTAGCCTATTACGTGGAGAGGCAGTTTGAAAGACAACGCAATCACCCGCCCCTCCATTGAGGTACAGTCTATCAGTGGTCTTCAGACTATACATTCTTATGATATAGTCTGACGTGTCAGGCTAGCACACCCTCTAGTTTGTGAGTTATTCCCAATCACTGGCGATGATTCTTTCTTCAGTGGCCTCTCAACAGACAACCTGTATCACGAGTGCAGCCGAGACTGGAGATCATTCCGCTTGAGAACAAAGAGAGGGCCAACTTTAAACCTAAAAGTAACTTCAACCCCCCACCTATTGCAGACTGTTTGATCAGGATGTATGTAATTAATTTACAAATTCACTTAGGCTTACTGGTTGAAACGACGCTTTTACACAAAGATTTCAACAAAAGAGCGTTGTACAGGCACTCAGTGATGCTGATTTCATTATTATTAAACCCACAAACAAGGGCAATGCAATAATCATATATATATTCTTTTTTTTTTTTTTACTGTATACTGTACTGGGTGTTCTCACCTGATAATATCAAATGACATCACAGTGCTCACCTGTCTTGGTTAAAAGTACACCTAAAGCTGATTATGACAATTCAATAAAACTTCTTATAAAAGTTATAAAGAGTGTGGATTTTGAAGTTCTTTTTCAGTCATACACAGAAAAAAACAATATAATGACATTAAAAGACTTATAATCTTACTGTTCAGAAGTGGAGTCTCCTCCTGTAAACCCTATGGATCGGTCAATGGAATCATCACTCCCTGATGAATCACACTTGCTGGCCATCCTAGACAAGAAGAGGAGAAATTCCATCAGGGATAAACAGGTGGCTATCCGTAATTGATGGCACCCCTGGTAAATCTGGCTTATAACACATATAAAGGCTGTTTTGTTGCTGCTATTTGTAATTTTCGAATTGCATAATGAACACATTGAGGAAAAATACTACTTCTATTACTATATTATTGTTTTGTTTTTAACACTGAAGCACACATTCATTGAAGTCAGTGGACCAAACACTACAGTTTTTACTATGTATAATTGTAGGGAATTGTTAGTGGAGTGCAGATGGACGGAAGTGAGTGATTAATGTTAATTCTCCTTTTAAAAAACAGTGTCGTTTGCTATAACAACTTGTCAGTGCGTGTTATGGATTGCCGCAAGTTGCATATGACCTGAAATTTACCTCGCTTGTGAAAGCAACCTCAGTGAAAGTTTTCTGCCACGCACCAGAGAGGCAACCATCAGCTGTGCTAAACTGCATTGATGCATGAAATAAAGAAGAGTAACTTTATTCTTCCATCTCTGATACGTCCTTGTTACTTGTAGCTGTGTGCTACGGCCCTACTTAACCATCTGAGAGAGAAAGAACCTACATATTTGTGGGCATGATGCGTTAGGGAACCATAGTAACCCACGTGAATATAGATAGATAGATAGATTTCTTTATTGTCCCCAAAGGGATATTCTTTTTCCCACAAAAACAAATATGACAGGTGAAATGAGGACATGCAGATCAGATATGAGTACTTTAAACAATGTGAACACGGTCGATAGAGAGAGAGAGATTTTGATCAGATATGCAAAAGATCGGATTTTGACTGCGTGCAGTGGTTCTCAAACTTTGAGAACCATTTTGGGGAACTTTGTCATTTCCCATTTTGGAGGGCAGAGAATTTTCACGCCCTGAGATATTTCACAGAGTGGGTAGGCCTGTGTAGATGTAGGATGTATGTTGTTAGAATTTTCATGTTACTAATTTAAAGCCAAATTTCTCTCAAACCACTCATCAGCAACCAGCAGATAACACCATTGCAAAGCTCAATTTACTGTCGTGCGCATATCTGACGAATGCTCTGCAAGTAATCTGACAGAGAAGATAGGTGAATTCGGTGGGCATGGTGCGGCTGTTGGTTGATCGCAAGAGACGTGTCGCGCCTCACCTGTCATGTGTCTACACCCCACAAGTGGGGCCCGCCCCACAGTTTTGAGAAACACTGACATACATGTAGTGCAACAGTTGCTCTGAAAATGGAAGTTGAGCATTTAAGTATGTTACCATATACCAAATAATGCATCTCATCACATGCAGCATACGTAATAGTGAAGTTAGTTATGGTACAGGTAACAGACATCCCAGGTCTCCCTGAAGGTCAGGGAGACTCCCTGATATTGATAATGCTTCCCTGATGCCCGCAAATTGAATACTATCTCCCTTAATCTAGAGCTACCAAGCCAGAGCATGCAGGTGAAACATTTACCTCTACATCGCGCATCTTAGTATGCTCACATATGAGAGTGAACGAGAGGGACAGAGAGAGAAGCAGTGCCTGAGGGAACAGTGTGTGTGCGTGCCTGCTCGTATAGAGCATGTCGGGTGCAACTATTCAAAACTTTCTGTAAACCAACAATATATGAATTAGCTGTTAAATATGATAGTCTATACATTTCCTTAATACAATTTATTGAAACACAGGATGAATAGTTGAAACAAAGTTATGTGAATAGTTAGTTATGTTGTGATATATGTTAAAGTGAGAAGTTCATGAAAAATTCTTAAATTGTTGTTATATCTTAAAGCGAGAAGTTCATTAAAAATATTCAATTGACCTTTGACCTTGTCCCTTGGGGGGGGGGGGGTCTGAGGTAAGGACGTGGAATCAGGATATAGAGGTCAAGAAAAGTGTGGATGCAGGCAAAAACCAGCTTACTATAGCCTGAAAATTTGACTACGACACAATTTGATAGGTGGGTGGTGGGAGAGCCCAAATTCTTTCATGGGGCCTAAGATTTCTCACGGTTTTACTGACCTCATGTCAGAATGGCGAAATGTTGAAAAAACAGCTGAAGTGTCACCACTGTCTAAAAACAAAGATATGTCAGAGTTCAGGGACGTTTAAAGTATAAGTCCGGAGTTAGTTTAAGCATAGCCCTGCTGGACGAGCCTTCTAACAGCAATATATTTCACTTGGAATGAAAGAATTTCGAACAGCATAGACCTAGCACAAACGCAAAACACTTTACATTGAGTCAATGGCACCTGAGATCTTACTTTCGGTTTCAAATAGGTCCCATTGAATCAGTGTAAAGTGTTCATTTGTGCGTTCGTTCGATCTATGCTGTTCTAAATTAATTTGTTCCACTCGCTAACTAGTGCATTTAGCAAGCTCTTTCAACAGGGCTATGCTTGAATTCACTCCGGTGCTTTCCTTTAAGGAAAAAAATTAAAATGCAGCCATTCCGACAAAGACATCAATGCCGGAGTGGCAGTAGGGTTATGTCAGAATGGCAGTATGTAACCCTCTTCTGCATGAGATAATAATAGGCAACATGCTAATGTTCTAATATTCAATTATTTATGCTAAAAGTGCTACCGTCAGACTCACTGAACAACTGATTGAATTGGAGAGAGGTAAAGCTGGCAGGCTACACATCTGCAGCACAATGGCTAGAGCCACCACCAGTCTCCTCAGTACTTCTACCACAGTGTAATAATACAGTGGATATGAAGGATTTATTTGTCATTTTAATCATTATTATTGTTTATAACTATGAGCTATAATCTAGACACACAATTGTGGCGTTTTACATTTCGCAACCTTGCAGTCCTAATTTTTTCACATTAGTCTCAGCCTCTGCCTTAGATAACACTTATCACCAGTCTCCTTTATCTAGTTATTGGGCAATAAAGTAGCCTATTTCATGCTGTATAATAAACATGGACACAGCATGGTTTCTGGGAAATCTCAGCGTGACAGACAGTAAAATGTCAGTTCAACCTTCAACCCAGAAACATAAATGAGTCGTATACCTCATTTGCCCCTGCCATAAAGTTTGTTGAGCAGGTCAAAACAGGGCCAAGTCTTTGGTAGAGAGTGTCTTGGCAAACTTAAAATAACAATGGCAAACTGTCTAATTTTGCAGTTCCTATAGAAGAGCAGATGATTTGGAATTTTACATCACTGGGCAAAAATTAATAATTCAATAATTCATATTTTTTAATAGCTTGTACAACAAGGATTCCTCATATCAAAGATGCAAAAAGGTTGTCATAAAAAATTTAGTATTGAAGATATGATATCAGCATAAGTTCAGATGTGATTTCAGTTCTGTACTGCATTGTGTATAACAATTTGTTCGTGCCACAAGACTAAGTTACTCTAAAGATCTGAGACATCTGTCAATAAGAGTTCATATTTATTGGGCAAC
Source organism: Sardinella longiceps (assembly GCA_027497455.2). Lineage (NCBI taxonomy): Eukaryota > Metazoa > Chordata > Actinopteri > Clupeiformes > Clupeidae > Sardinella > Sardinella longiceps. Next base: position 95,740 of record JAODXP020000072.1, on the reverse strand, counting down.
ATCCTAGTCTGTATGTTGAATCTGTACCACCGACTGGTCCCCTGACGGTCTTTGGTATCTTTCGCCCTCAACGGTGCCTTCCAGGCAGCGCTGCCTTCAAAGCACTACTCCACTCAGTTTAGGGTTAGGATGAGGGTTGAGGGGGTTAGGGTTAGGAATAGGGTAAGGGTAGTGCCTTTTAGGCTGTGCTGCCTGGAAGGTGCCATTGGGGGCAAAAAACACCATTGATCTCCCCTGACCCAAAGTTTGAGAACACAACGCAGGAACACATTTGTAAACACAGACGTTTTGATCTTGTTTCTGGTGATAGTTGGAGTTCACTTAATATAGGGTTCTGAATACAACAAACATGTAGAAAAGTGTAGGCTATCAGATTAATTTAGTGAACTTACCTAAATCTATGTACTGTCCAATCAGTAGCAAACGTCAGAAAATAAAGAGGAGTCGTTAGTCAAACTATCAAACATCTCTGGTTACATACATGTAGGTGCAGACTAGAATTCTCGCAGATTTTAACTTTTGACCTGCCACACCCATTTCTCACTGAACTCTGTAAATCTTCAACCCATAGCATTGTTGTTTGACAAACAGGTTAGGGTGAAGCTAACTTATGACTTTTATGAATATAAAATTCTGATACTGATGTGCACATCACGGCATGTTGAGTTAACTGGTCAGTTAACTAACTATACTAACATATTTTAAAGAGCAGTTATGCAGTTATCCAGAAAGAGGCTTCAGAGGTAATGTTTAGGCTAATAAGTATTCATAATATGGTGTCCATATGACTTAGGATCTGTCATTGTTCCACCACATCAACACTTTTATAAAGGCTCAGAATCTGTTCAGAGAGTCTGAACAGTGATTGTGTGTGTGTGTGTGTGTGGGGGGGGTTCCACATCCCACTTTTGCATATGATTCCATCCCCCTATTTTTGTGAGATTAAAATGATACTAAAATGTAAACTGCAAACTGTCTTGGAAAGCGCTATAGAAATGTAAGATGTTTCAAATGCAGAGCATGGATGGGACATGGTCGGAAACACATAGCGATGGGCATACACTGTCTTTGAGCATACCCCTTTTGGATATTATGGGAGAATTGTTATGGTCTTGTTCTATTTTGAAAGGGAGATGTCATGGTATAAATTTGAATGTGTAACTAATGTGAAATTCTTTTGTGGTGTAGTATTTTGTATTGAGTTTTAGGCACAGACCAAAAGTTTGAACACACTTTCCCATTAAATGATTTACTTTATTTTCATGACTGTTGCCTTCTGTGACAATCTACAAAATAAACAAACTTATAAATGAACACGTGGCATTATGTACTTGAAAAAAGTGTAAAATAACTGAAAACATGTTTTATATTCTTGTTTCATCAAAGTATCCTTCTATTGTTTTGATAACTGCTTTGTACTCTTTTTATTTTTTTTATGAGCTTCAAGAGGTAGTCACCTGAACAGTTATTCATTCCCAGAGAAGCTAAGAACTTGTCGGCTCTTTTGCCTTCACTCTGCGGTCCAGCTCACCCCAAACCATCTTGATCGGGTTCAGATCCAGAATTTTGTCATAACCTCACACTTTTTTGTTAATTTTGTTAATTTCATATGTGTTCATTCATAGTTTTGACACCTTTAGTGAGAATCTACAATATAAATTGTCCTGGAAATAAATGAATCGCATTGAATGAGGGGGTGTGTCCAAACTTTTGGTCTGTACTGTATGTGCATAATGATTGGCTTTGAGTGTTGTCTGTTGGGCCAATGACAAGAGACTAGGATGACCAGTCAGAAAAGTGCTAGTTGGCAGGTTCATTCGTCTATTAATCAAGCTGGTAACCAGTGCACAAACACCTTCTCAACGTCGAAAGTAATTCTCAAGTCTGAGCGTACAGTTCAGTCAGGTCCGACATCAGTTTGAATATTTGATACGTTGCCACGAAAAAGAAAAGATGTGCTTTCAGTTTATGATTGTAAAAAGCTTACTCTTGGTTATCAGTGGATGGAGACTTTCTTTCAGGGCCTGTGCACAGCTTAGAATATTCAATGCATTTATGTGTGAGCCAAAGCATAAAAAATCATCTCCATTTAATAAAAGCTCCATTGCGAGAATTATATCTGAAGACAAGGTAATGTAGTCCACTACTTAAAATATTGACTTTATTTAATGTGAGGTGACATTTAATGTGAGGTGATCTATGTGCGTAAGGTGATCCATGTGCGTGTATGTGTGTGTTCATTTGTTGAATTGAATCTCTTACTTGGCTGATTTGTGGGTGCACGTCTGCTATCCTGACTCTGTGTGTGTGTGTGTGTGTGTGTGTGTGTAGGCTGTGCATCCTGTCTCTGGTGTGTGTGGTGTTCTGCACGGGGTTGCACTCAGATGGGCGTGTAAGGGGCGGGGCCTCCATGGTGTATTTGAGGCGTTTCATTGGCTGCGCTGTGAGGGAGTTCAGCTTCCTGGCCAAGAAGCCTGGATGTGGCGGCATGCACATCACCACCGACACACACACACTGCACATCACCACCGATGCCTGCTGGGGCCGCTGTGAGACATGGGAGGTCAGACACACACATACACACACACACACTGCACATCACCACCGATGCCTGCTGGGGCCGCTGTGAGACATGGGAGGTCAGACACACACATACACACACACACACTGCACATTACCACCGATGCCTGCTGGGGCCGCTGTGAGACATGGGAGGTCAGACACACACATACACACACACACACTGCACATTACCACCGATGCCTGCTGGGGCCGCTGTGAGACATGGGAGGTCAGACACACACACACACACACACACACTGCACATTACCACCGATGCCTGCTGGGGCCGCTGTGAGACGTGGGAGGTCAGACACACACACACACACACACACTGCACATTACCACCGATGCCTGCTGGGGCCGCTGTGAGACATGGGAGGTCAGACACACACATACACACACACACACTGCACATTACCACCGATGCCTGCTGGGGCCGCTGTGAGACATGGGAGGTCAGACACACACATACACACACACACACTGCACATTACCACCGATGCCTGCTGGGGCCGCTGTGAGACATGGGAGGTCAGACACACAGACACACACACAGAGTCACTTTGGCTGCGTTTACACTGGCAGTTCAAATCCGATTTTTGCTCCCATGTGGCACAATTCCGATGTGGTTGACGACAGTGTAAACAGAAAAAAGTCACATGGAATCTGATTTGTCCAGATCAGATCCAGGCCTCTGTCATATGTGGTCAGAAATCAGATACGTGTTGATGTGATGGCAGTCTAAACAGACAGATCGGATGTTCCCTACCAATGCGTCTCATACTTCATTAATTGGGAGCTGATTGGGAGTTTTTCTACACCAACACGCAAGTTAGAAGGAGAGAAGTGACCTAGGCTAACTGTAACGTATGTATGTAAACACGCAATCAAAAAAATCAGATGTGAGCAGAAAAACGGAATTGGGCACATCTGATCTGCAGTGTAAACGTAGCCTTTGAGACTAGAGACTGTAGGGTTATCTGTTGCTGCGGTCTGAATGCCTGCAGCCCCTTATGCTGCCACCAGAGGGTGTAGTTTAGTCAGTTTGAGATTAGAGAGGCTGAGGCTGGCATGTACTGTAACTGCTGGGTGAATTGTTTTTTTGTTTTTTTTTAAGCTGTTTCTTGTTTCCCGCAGAAACCAGTGCTGGAGAAACCCTACATCAAGTCTTACCAGCGTGTGTGTACATACAACTAGACGCGTCTGGTGACGGTGCGTCTGCCCAACTGCTCGCAAACATCGATCCTACCAACAAGTACCCTGTAGCCCTGCGCTATGTGTGTGACCAGCATCACTGAGTGTATTACATCTGTCTGCTGTATGTGACCAGCACGACTGAGTGTATTACAGTATTACATCTGTCTGAACACACACATACTGTTTTGCTCTGTGTCTTTTCTAACTGTCTAGTCTTCCCAGCATTGTTAGCATGTAGTAACTTTGTTTTTGAAAAGTGCTGTATAAATATGATAATAATAATAGTAATAATAATAATAATAATAATAATACCAGTGATTTTTCTGCTTCAGTCCATCTTGACTCAGAGGGAGGGGGGATTTATGTTTTTATTATAGTCTTTTTCAGGGGAATATTTAGTCAACATTTAATGCCACAATTACCGGCAAAAGATGTCTATCAAATGCATGGTACAGTTAAGTACCGGCTACTACAACAAAAATAATTCTAATCTCTTCTTATAAACCTGTAACCATTTTTCCTCGATTACAGCAAATGAACACTTTAAAACAATTAAACAAACAACTACACAGTCCGTAATTCCCTCTCTCCACCTCAAGCTAGTGTGTGGTGAGCGTTCCGTGCATCACCCAGGTGGGTGCTACACATTGGTGGTGGTCAGTTAGGTCCTTCTTCCACTGTAAAGCACTCTGGGTGTCTTGAGAAGCGCTATAGAAATCAAATGTGTTGTTGTTGTCAGTGCCCTGCAGTGTCTTTCTCCATCTAAGCAGTGCCTATAGCTGATAGGGCTGTATCACAATTGGGCTGTGTTTCTGATGTGGGAAAATGAATTAGTCCTACAGGACCAGATGTGCATTGCTATACTTCCACCACCTTTCTTTCCAAGCTGCTTAGTTCAAAATTACAATTAATAATTCATTAGGATAACTGTAGCAGATGTATATTATCACTCCAAACATTCACATTTAGAAACAGTGTCACAGCTTATCGTATAGAGGCATATTTATTCCACAACCGAATTGTGAGAGGAAAGTATCACATTTACATTTACAAGTTACTGTTTAAAATATCAGTACAGTAGATAAGAGAACAAGAAATACAGTAGACTGTTTACCCATTTGCAGTGACATGCTGTAATAAGGCTCAAAAAGTTAATAGTCCAGGCAAAATAGCATTTTTCGGCATGACTAATTGTAAAATAATTTTTTCAGCTTGGATCATTTCTATGAGATGTCCAGATGAACATACTAAAAATCCTAAGAAGTCCTAGTTGGGAAATGTAAAAATAGTGGAGGAAAGAGGAGCAAATTTCCCATTGAAATGAATGGGATTCGGGTGGATTTTGGATGGAAATGTACAGTACTAGTACATTTTAGCCAGAAGCATGAAGGGGAAACTAATCCATACATTCTCTGAATGCAAATGTCCTCAGGATATTATATAGCATGGTATGGTTTGATATTGAAGTATGCCCCACCCTCCTCATTACAAAAAATCCCAAAATTAAGGAATTTGCTAAATGGGCTATTTTCTGTGACATTTAGGCAAGTGGCATGTAGGGGAAACATTCTAGACACCATAAACTATATATTTTCTGAAAGCTTATATGTGTAACCGGTCGTACCCTCTGCGTTGTGAGTTGAAGGAATGACGCCACACAGCTGATTTGCCTTTTCAATCTTTAATTGGGAGCTGCAACAATGGGTCAGCATCAGAAGGGAAACAAAGTAGATTGTGTTAAAGCGTGGGTCTGCATCTGCAGCATAGCAGAAACGCTTCCTCCTCAACTAATCAATAAACTGATTGTACATTAACTATTACACTTTTCTAGAGTTATGGAGTGTGTCAATAAAATAAATAAAATAAATTCCAAAAGGGAAAAATGTCTTATAAAATGTATAAAATGTGGTGTGAATGTGTGTTAATATCCTGAGGGAAACTAGTCTACTTTCCATTTCTACCTCATATCAAATTCAACAGATTCCCAAAAAGGAGATCATTATAATATACAGTAGAAACATAGAAATATACAGAGCATGAAAATATACTAGAAACTAATCCAAAATAAAATAAATCTGATTTATAACGTCAAGAGAAGACACTGCTTCGTCCATTCTCTCTCAAACAGTGCACAAAATGCGCTCATAAAAAGGCGAACATTGCCATCTTGTGGCCGCTACTGGGATTACAACTAAAAACAACAGAGGACGTTGTAGGCTAGTCAACTCTGCGAACGCTAGCGAGCGGTCACGAGGTAAAATCAAAACAGTCAAAACAAACAAACTAAACTATAATTCCGATAGGTTACCTGCAACAATGGGTCAGCATCAGAAGGGAAACAAAGTAGATCGTGTTAAAGCGTGGGTCTGCATCTAAACAAAATAAATGTCTCATTATCAATCTGAATATCAGTGGAAATATAGCTCAAGGTCAAATGAATATATAACACGGAATATAAACATCAATACAGCACAAGACATCGCACAAGTGCGATTTATAGGTGACCTTGTTAATTATTAATAATCTGGGGATTACATGGTGAAAAATAATGCATTGCAAAAAGGACTTTTGTTAACTTATGTAGGGACCCACGTTAATCTAACCTACCTGCAGCATAGCAGAAACACTTCCTGCTGCTGCATCACCCACAATGCAAATCTCTACAGAAAACAAAATAAAAGCACTGACCCAGAGAAGCAGGATTTAACAAAAATACCAAAAACACCTATTGACTCTGTTACCTAGGCATCTTTGTGTAATTATAAAAGGCTTAATAATATGTACACTGTTACATATGCCCAGGATTTTATTTCAAAACTTGGCTATTTTGGGGGGAAATGAAATAAACATGTGCATTTCATGTACAAAATTGCCTATGGAATTTATCAGAAAATAATAAACCTTGACAAAAAATACTTTACTTTACAGTAAACATAAAATTAAACAGGTTCCACCCCCTCCTCCCCTTGATACCCATTTATAGATCAGCTGGTATTGGTGATTTTGGTGTATAGCCAATGCATTTGGACCTGAGGCACTAAGAGAAAACTAATCAACCCCTTATGCTATACCTTTTCTAAAAGCTTACACCCACATGGTGTCATATAAAATGAATTGAGACAGTGTTAAAGTTAATATATAGTATAGGATAGTATAGTGTAGTGTAGGGTATATTAGTGTATAGCTCATTTGCCTATTAAAATTAATTAAAATTATTTCAGAAAAAAAAACATTTAATATTTTTTGATAGGACTTTAAAAAAAAAAAAAATAGCCCTATTCAGGCCTATTCTCGCCTATATTGGTACATATATTGGATTGACGAGAATTTTAAATATTTCCTCAACTAGGATTTCTTAGGACTGTTGTTCTGAACAGCATAAAGAAATGAAGCTGAAAAAATGTATGCTGTTTTTGGCCCCAAAATGGGCTATTTTGCCTGGACTATAGGAAATCTGTTAAACTCTTCAAATCAAATACAGTACATTCAAGAGAGTATATATGGTGCAATCCAGACACTTCAAGATAATTACAATCATTATATAGCTTTGAAAATAACTTGAATACATATAGTTGAATAGACTGATGGTCATTCACCAATCAAGCCCACTACTAGTTAGAAATACTTGGATCTTTCGATCACCCACAAACTTAATTGAAGATTCCCTAGGCCTTTCACCTCATAATGCCTAATGTTGACTTTTCTTTTCAGCCTGATCAAATATTATGTAAAGAGTGACATAAAATCACCAAAAATCCCTTTAGCATTTGACATCATCTTCTGCCATTTTGACTTCTCTTTTCCAGTTAGAGCTACTTTCTCAGCTACCTTCTGCAGTAGAACTGCACCCTGCCTCACTTCCCGTAACTCTTTAATTCTCTCCTTAAATCCAGGCTTGGCCTCGTGCTCCTCAGATTGGATGAGGAGGTCGATGTAATCTGGGGTAGATAATGGATCTGGGCGAAGGGCGATCTCTGACAGACGCTTTAAGCATTTAGTTACAGTGTTCATGATTTCTATAACATTTCCCTGCACCTGCTCATATTCTAGTTCCAGTTGTTTGACAATTTTCTCCATATTCATCTTCTTTCCCAGGGCTGCCTCGTATTTTTTCTTTAGTTCCTTGAACGTCCTCTTCTCTGTTACACGCTTTGTATCCCATCGATACGTCATGTTGAAATGGACACTCCATACACAGTTTCCTGGACATACTGTGCAGTATCCATTGCTCATCGCTTTACATTTCATTTTATTCTCATCTTTTGGTATCTGACAAGGATAGTGGCATGTATAGTTGCACCCATGGCAATTGGTGATGAACGTTCCTGCTGGGATATCAACCTTCTCAGATCTGTCTACCTCTACTTCATAATCAAAGTCTTTATTCTCCTTGATGTGGGTCTCGTTGTTTTGGAGTACAGCCTTTGTGGTATTTATTTCCTCCAGTTTTGACAATCCTTTACGTATCATTGGCTGCAATCCCTCAACAGTTGTCTCAAGGTGGCTGCGCTCTTGGAGAACCTCTTTTGTCAGAGTCAAGCTCTGGGGCTGCATGCCGGTGAGATGATTGAAGAATTTGTTCAGACTGGCCTTACCCATTTTCCAGAACATGTAATCAAAGTTTTCTTCATCATTGCTGACTCCTGTATTTTTGGCAAAAAGCACAGAGTTGTTGAACTTGAAATGAAGAGGGGAACCACCTGGGTTTGATGCACAGGGGATGTCGGCAGCTTTTATTGCCTCCAGTACTGGGGGTAACTTTCCATCAGCAAAGGTGACCAAAATAGCAATGTTGGTGGCAATGTCCTTCCCAAAAATGGAGAGGATGGCATCAAAGATGTATTTCTGAGTGTGTGTCAGGCGAGCTAATGCAGACTGCACTACAAAGCACACTGCATCAATGCTATCAATTCCTCCCGGAGCAGAGAAAAAATGTCTGATTTTTTCTGTGATTTCTTTGTCTTGTTTGATTCCTCTGGTGTCCCCAAACCCTGGAGTGTCGATGATGGTGAGAGAATATGGAACTTGGAATCCATCTGTGTGATTAATGTGATAGGCTGTTACTTCAGAGGTCTGACTGCATGCCTGTGATTGTTGGGTTTGTTCATCTATCAGTTTGAATCTCCAGTTGTCCTCCCATTCCACTCCCAGTACATAGTTGATCATGCCATTGATGAGGGTAGTTTTGCCAGATCCAGTGGCACCAACAACCATGATGGTTTTGCTAAATTGCTTTTTCCCCAGCACACTTCCATAACACTTTTGGTTGAAATGACCAAGTCTAGTTGGTTTCAGTAGATAAACTGGTGGATCATCTTGGAGTAAAATGTATTTTGTTGGATCCTGCAGTGCTTTTACAGTGCGACTTTTCAGCTCCTTACTGGGTTGACTCACCCCAACACCAGTATCTGTGCACATCCTGATGATGTAGACTGTGTTCTGTTTAAGGTCATTAAGAGTGAATATGTACACCTCCTTCCCAGTCTTCATGCTCTGCCACAGATTGCTGTTTTGCTCTCTGTATTCAATAATGTACTGCTTCAGTGACTGACACTTTTGGACCCCTGGGGTACTCCATGTAAGAGTGATAGAGGTTGCTTTCACTTCACTGGTTTCAACCTGAGTTGGTGGACCAACTGCTTGGAGGGTCACAGCACTGCAGACATCACTCCTGACAGCATAGTTGAGTTTGCCCACAGCTGTGGCTCTGATCTCATACTCAGTCTCTGGCTTCAGTCCTGACAGAGTCACTGTCTTCTGGTTCTTCTGCACTGGCTGAGATTCCCATTCAGTCTCTGCATTCTGTTTCTCTCTGTATTCTACTTGGTATTCTACAGTGGCAGAGTCTGGATCAGACACCTGGACTGTTATGTTGTCATGTGAAACACCAGCGGTGGTTGGGGTTGCAGGTTTAGATGGAGGAACAAAGCGGACGGGATCATCACACCCATCCTCATAGATGTAAATACAGGCACCAGGGTGACTCTTGTCATATTTGGAAATCATTATGAATTTGTTATCGTCACTGTCAATCATCCTCCTCAGTTCTCCAAACAGTTTAAACTGTGTCCTCATCATCTGTTTAGCATCACTGGAGAGCCACGTTGTGTCTCCATTCTGTTGTAGTTCACAAGATTCTGCAGAAGAATCCACCACCCCAGAGGGTTTCAGATAATTAGACAGTTTTATAATGAAATGATCAGGCTGGTCTACAGAAGTAAATGCAAAGCAGACAACATTTCTAACTTCAAACAAAAGGTCATCCACATTCTCATCCATTGACACATCCAGTTTAATCAGTTGTTTAAGAAAGGATTTCAGCATCTCTGATTCCTTCTCCTTGTTTGTGAGCCACTGATCCAGGTGTTTGCTATTGAAAGGTGTCTTGTCATGGGCCTTAAGAACGTCCAGAAGAACACTCTCCTCTGCCCCACCCCTCGGATTGAAGGAAGAACTGAGCCAAGCTTCTGCATAAAGTCAAGCTTATACTGATGACAATTATTCATGAAATCCTCAATCTTCTTTTTCATGGCAGGGAATGTTTCTGCTGCTCTGTCTTTCAGCAAGTCATAGGATCTCATCTCTACCATGTCCAAACTCTCTATCATATCTGATGACCCTTTGATGAGATCATTGCTGATATCTCTCTGCAGTTTTGCTGCTCTTGAGTCCAATTTGCACAGAGGGTACAGCCACACCCTGAGTGGAACAGCATGTTCTCCATTCTCTCCCAGCAGCTTTGGAAGTTCCCTGTAAACCTTCACAGCATCACTGAAGGACGTTGGGTTGGTGGATAACTTAAAGTCTCCATGAAATGTGCAGCTGAATTTTCCAACTGCTGATTTCTCTTTGTCATCCACGTTGAAGGAGGTCTCAGGATCTACTGTAAGGAATTTCAGCTTTTTGAAGGTCAGGTTGGCCTCCTGCTCAATTAGTTTCTTATCATCCTCTGATGACGATTCTCTGTCAAACACAAAGTAGGCACCACCTCCATACAAGATGGCTGTGACAACATGAGTGGCCATGCCATCTTCAAACACATGAGATTCCCGCCCACGAGCCAGGTCAGACATTGTCAATGTTTCAAATTTGGTTGTTGTTTTGTACTGAAGAGTCACCCGAGCTTGTTTGTGAGATTTCTTGGTGTCTTGGAAATACTTAGCCGATCCTCCCACATTCACCAGTCCTCCTAGGATACTGAGTTTCAGAGAGCCAGAGATCTTCAGTGAGTTTGACTTGTCCTCAATCGAGTCTGATGTTGTGACGTTAAATTCAGTGTTGTTTTGTTGTTGCACACTTTTATTCTTCTGCAGCTGCTCTTGGTCCCATAAGGTTATACCTGTTGACATTAATGACACAGAGAGTTAACAGATGAAACAATATCAGGTCGGCCTACTACTGGTAAATTGACGATTGTAATATAAAATATGTAAATGGAAGAGGAGTATGTGCAACAGTTAGGGGTTTAGTTTTTAACTTTTTCAAACAAAAAGGTTTTCAGGTGATTATTACCATTATCAATCTATCAGCCAAGCTTTGAAAATTATATGTTAACAAAAAATAATGCTAGGCCATCTCAGGTTAGTCGTATTTACAAGCTTGGCAAACTTTCAGTTGTTAACGTAAAATCAGCTCTGAAGTCATTGCGGACGTTGGCCACTTTTAAGGGCTTTGAGTACAAGTGAAACGTGTAGCCAATTTAAAATGTCTTCTCTGAGACTGCAACATTATTAATATTATTTTTTTTTAGAGAGATATTTTTTGGGCTTTTTGCCTTTAATCAGATAGGATAGTGGCAAAATGACAGGAAACAAGTGGGAGAGAGAGATGGGGTAGGATCGGGAAATGACCTCGGGTCGGAATCGAACCCGGGTCCCCAAAGTAATGGTCTGACGCTCTAACCCAGGGGTGGGCAATTATTTTGGCCGAAGGGCCACATTGGCATTTATATTTTCACCAAAGGGCCGGGTGTTAACCGTCAACTGTTGATGCCGGTAAATTGGCAAGTCTCAAACCAGTAGCCTCACTTTCTTCAGAGGACATGTTAACATGCAGGGTTAAAAGGGGGGATTTTTATTTCATGACAACAACAAATTTAATAATTTAGGCCTATAATCTATAGTAAGTCTCCTTGGCTAAAAGATAAATTATTCTACTTTGGGAAGGCTCCACGGGCCGTATTAAATAGTTCAGCGGGTTGCATGTGGCCCCCGGGCCTTAGTTTGCCCAGGCCTGCTCTAACCACTGAGCCACGGTGCCCCCTAGAGACTGTAACATTAAAACATTAAAATCAGTGTCAGTAGACATCAGTGCATGACGTATGCAAGAGATTTGAGATAGATATGAAAATACAATCACGTTCCAAAGCTGCAGTTGCAAAGTGTGTCGGGAGGGAGCCATTTAGCTTCTTAGATTTTACATGTGAATTCAAGCATAGCCCTGCTGCACGAGCCTTCTAACAGCAATATATTTCCCATGAAATGAAAGAATTTCAAACAGCATAGACCTAACGCGAACGTGAAACACTTTACATTGAGTCAATGTAACCTCAGATCTTACTTTCGGTTTCCAATAGTCAGGTCCCATTGATTCAGTGTAAAGTGCCTGTTCGCTTCTGCGTTCACGTTCGGTCTGTGCTGTACCAAATTATTTTGTTCCACTCGCTTACTAGCGCATTTAGCAAGCTCTTTCAACAGGGCTATGCTTGAATTCACTCCGGTACATTCCTTTAAGTCAATTCTGAGGGTGGCCAACGTGCTTTCCATACACACACATATCACTAGCACAATGTGAGTTGACTTGTTTCTTTATCACTATTTGTTAGCAAAAAGCCACTTCTGCAGTAGCGGCAGATAGCAGTGTGGTTTCCTATGAGGGTGGGGGGCAGAGAGAGTAACATAGTCGCAGTTTCGTCAGGGGCTCCCTGGAGACCCCTTATTTTGGAGCCACGTTGCGCTGCTCTGCACTGGCGAAGAAAGGAGAATTGAGAGAGGACGTGTTATATAGTCTCGACATTTACCTGATATGGGCAGGAGGCCTTGGAGATCATGATTCCATGTCCAAAATGTACCTCCATATCTCAGAAAAATAAGGTTTTTAAAAAAAATTCATTGAGATTCTGGGATTCTGCTATAGACCTCAACGGTACAGAATGAGCCTCTCCACTGCATAGACGAGGATTAGTGCCTCCCTCGTGCAATCAGCGTATGAACCAGGTGCTATCAGTAAAAACAGCACTGGCATGACACCAGGAAGTGGCTCTTCACGGCCCATTCCCTTTACCATTTACTATCTCTGGCTTTGGCTCATTTCATTTCGTTCCTCCAAATAGCCAGTGAGTGTATAATGCAGTTTTGTTTTCAGTGATACAGTTCTGACCGGACATCACTGACCTCGAGTTAAGATAATAAAACATTTTTATATGTGTTTTAAACTAACTGTCGCAACATGTTTTATGACATTGAATAGCGCATAGCGCCCTCTAGAGAGGAAATGACTGGCAATAGTCATGTTTCAGACGTTTTGCACGAAGTGAAACGATGTGAAAGTGGATGATCATATCAGGCTTTTGGTGTGTGGTTAGCTTCTGGCTACTTTCTTATTGTAACCGGATTGTAACATGTGCAAGGACATAGAAGTGGATGTCAAAATAAAACATTCTACTAACCAAGATGGATGGTGATAAATCTATGAGAAAAGCAAGCTTAAAGGCTGTTTACTATGCTTAATCATCAATTCATACTTTTGTATAATTTCCCCCCAATTGAGAGAATTTCAGCAACATCCTAAGTTCATTCAACACATCCTCAGTTAATGTCCTACCTGGAATAAGAGCATCCTTCCTGCAGTCATACAGCATCCCAAGCTGGAACGGTCTCCCCAGGGCTGCTGTCTCAATGGTGTCAGATGAAGCCATGGTAGATTGGTATGTGGTATGGTATAATCAGTAGATTATAGCTGGAAAGCAAAACACAACCATTTACTGAATGTACACATGGCATGACTTGAATTTCCAACATGACAAATAAAGTAGTCTAATACCTTATATTATATGTATGCTGTATGTCTTTCTTGTGAATCTGTCATGATGAATTCCTATTAAACTGTCTCTGATGTAGTAGAAGAGATAAGCTATAGCTAGGACCAGGTAAATAGGCTAATTGTGCATACCCCACTAGGTTCATTCATTTCTGTGATTGACTTTAATTCTGACTGTTCATCCAAGGTGGTACGACTGTGAGAGTAAATTGCAGAGCGGGTGATGCGATGTCATTTTATTAAACTATTCAGAATTCCCTGAACTATTTTGACTGAACATTGATTTAGTCTTATTTTTAAAACAATTAATTAGAAACTCTACCAATTTTACAACCACACCATTCTCTTTGCAGCAACACATATACTGTACAGTCATACCTTTCCAAGTTCCCTTTCATTTACAGTAATCATACATTCTTACAGTAGCCTATTATATAGCAACATAAACTCTATAATAGCCCCATCCTATATCCCTAAAGGAATTTGGGTATTTCTATCCTTTTATATGAGTTCATCAATGATAGCCTTAGCCTATGACATTAAAAATGTTCTAAAGATTCAGATTCTAAAGACTTTAAACTATGTCAATTTTGCATTTAGTGCCACTGAAAATGGGGCCTTGCCAACTGAATCCACTCTTCTCACTTTCCTCTTTCATTTCCTTAGAAACCGCTGTAGACATCACGAGTCACTGAAAGGGAAAGCCTATCGTGGTGTGTGTGTGTGTGTGTGTGTGTGTGTGTGTGTGCGTGCCGGCATCTCTCGGCTAGCCTGAACACTCGCTGATGCTCTCGTGGTGTCAGTTTGTTGTTAGTAAAAGGGCTGAATAGGCTTGCCTTGTGGATCTAGTTCCTCAGTTCATTTAAACATTTGCACTTCACTGAACATTACACCGTTACCAGTCTACACGCTATATTTTATAACCGCAAGAATTAGGCTACATGGCCTAAGATATTACTGTATCAGCTAGGCGTATCTATATCTCTTTAACGCGTAAATTCGTCAATATTAGGCCTATGCCCTGTCCATTGGATAAGGCTTTGTGTTCGATTCCAAGATGCGCGAGTGCAGTTCCTGATAAACTGGCCGCGTCCTGGCCAGTGAGCGCGAATAGTTTCACTTTCCTTTACCAGTAAATGTGCGCTTAGTAGCCCACCGGAATATTCAGACCGCTGTTTGATAGGCTACGACGAAATTAAAGTATTTCTTGATCCGGACTATTCTGCAGTCAACAATAATAATAGGCAAATAAAATAATGAGTGTCACAAATTATCTGACCGTGACAAAATCACAGCTGTCCCACAGTTTTAGAAACATGCCTAAACACGCGAATTTGTCAAGACAGATGTTTTGATTGTTGCTGTCTAATGATAGTTTCCTCTTTTACTAGGCTTAAGAAACGGTTACAAAAAGAGTTTAATTTAGACAAATGTAGTTAACTTGCCCAAATACCTGTGCAGTCCGATTAACAACAGCAGATCAGTCAATCAAAGTAGAGTCACCCAACCTCTCTGTGCACACTCTAAGTGCAAGTGCAAAACATAGTTCTCTGAAAACCGTAACTTACCAACAGGCACGCCCATTTCTCATGAACAAAACGTTGTCAATTTTCAACCAATCAAACATTGGAATATTGTGAAAAGTTGGTCAATTCCAGTAGGCCTAATTCAATGTAGCCTAAAAGGTGAAGACATAGACAAGAATGATTTTATAATCTAATATTTCCATAACTTGTTTTAAAGCCACAGTAGCCTCAACTAATAATCACAATTTAAGCTTTCCCAAACTTAAAATAATTCACCTATTGATTGTATTGAACAAACAACAACACTCAGCAAGAAGTGTTCAAAAGGATAAAATAAAGATATGGAACATTTAAGATGAAAAAGGGGGGAAAGGGTCAACAAATGATAAAAGACAAACAAGTTAAACCAGAAAAACAAAGGAGGATAATAAAAACTATCCAACATGATAGTTGTCAAAGCTATCTGCACTTACAAAGAAGTTCAAAGAGGTCTATGGCTTTCATTAACCCAGCTGTGTTCTGCTTTGTTCTATGAATTTTATTTTCAAAATTTGCCACATCACCTTTTTACACAAGGAATTGTAACAGTCTGGGCCCAGTTCCTCAAACCACTCTTATCGCTAAGAAGTTCTCAACCTATTCCTTAACCTCTGTCTTAATGTTATGGCATGATTAAACACCTTTGTATATCTTCTGTAAGTCACACGTTCGCAAGAGTGGTCTGGACCACTCTTAACCTCTATCTTACCACAGTTTTTGGTTTAAACATATGTTCTACAGCCATAAAGGGTGTTGCATTGGTCTCAAGACTTACACACTTATTGCCAAGGTTGTTTCGCATTTTGTACTTTTCTCAAACTGTGGGGCGTGTTACAGCTGGCTCAGAAACATAAAAAGGGAGGCAGACAATGTGGTTTGGTTAACCAAATTATTTAAAATATTAAAATTAATCAAAATGAATAAGAATACTGCAGTCAAAATAAAGAAGGGAAAGAAGTAGAATGTAGGCAATGTGAGTGGGTGGATGGAACGCAAGCGCCAGTAATCAGTAATGTAGAGTTATAAAGAAGAGGTTAAGAAAGAGGAAAGATGCCTGTGGGAGAGAAAGTCAACCAAAGTGTCTACAACACAAACCAAGTAAGGGCCTGTAGAGAGAGAAAAACGACCCCTTTTAAAGCCACTCCCTCAACTTAGGTGTGAGTAATTGACTAATTAGGTAGACAAGACTGGCAGTGTTGGTGCACCGACAATGCCAGGCCCGAAGGGGGCACAGGGGGTCATGACAGGCGCAAGACCTCTCTTTGCGATTGACCGTCGGCCACACCATGCCCCCAAATTCACCTATCTTCTCTGTCAGATTAGACTACTCGCAGAGCATAGATGTGCACACATTACTGTAAATTGAGCTTTGCAATGGTGTTGTCTGCTAGTTGCTGATGAGCGGTTTGAGATAAAATTTGGCTTTAAACAAGTAACATGAAAATTCTAACATCTTACATCCCACATCTTGCTCTACATCCATCTACATGCCTATCCACTCGGTGAAATATCTCAGGGTAGGTGGGGCCTTACAAAGTGGGGAATGTCAGAAATATTTTGAGAACCACTGTACTACGGGAATACACCACTTTACCTTTTTGTCTGTTATGGTGCCTTATTCATTTTCATGAGTAATTATTTGCTCATCTTACTTTACTTAGGGTATGCACTGAGCACTTGTAACTCATCATTATGCAATAACATCATATAAGACAAGTAACAAAGTGAAGCATTATAATGCTTTGTGACATTTCAAGTTTTAAAGTCTTATAAGATAACGTGTGTGTGTGTGTGTGTGTGTGTGTGTGTGTGTGTGTGTGTGTGTGTGTGTGTGTGTGTGTGTGTGTGTGTGTAGAGATGTAGATCTGGAGGGTTTATGCCATGAGTGTGTTTATGTGGTGTCTCCTACACACACTTGACTGGAAACACACTTACAGTAATACTGTCTTATTAAGACAACAATGGTGTGTGTGTGTGTGTGTGTGTGTGTGTGTGTGTGTGTGTTAATGTGCTGTCTCCTACACACACTTCACTGGAAACACACTTACGTTTAGACTGTCTTACTTAACACAACAATGGCGTGTGAAAAAACTACTGTGTATTACATCTGTCTGAACACACACACACACACACACGTACAGTATTTCTGCACTGTGACTGTGCTATGTGTGTGACCAGCACTACTGAGTGTATTACATCTGTCTGAATACACACACACACACACACACACACCTACCCCGTAGCCCTGCGCTGTGACTGCACTATGTGTGTGTGTGACCAGTCAATTGTCGATTCAGCAAAGCTACGGACGCCAATGAAAAGTGAAATTGTGGAATCCACAAATTTTTTTTTGTAGGGAGGAGTGGAATTTTAAGCTACTGGTATATATATACGCAATTATTCTCTCTCTCTCTCTCTCTCTCTCTCTCTCTCTCTCTTAGACCCCATCTCAAAGCAACCTGTTTCCAATAGGCCTACTGAGCGGTGTACTGTAACGTTTGTGTGTTAAAACAGTATATGGGATATGAAACATTTAAATGCTGTTTGTAAGATACAAATCAATAAAAGATGCATTAGAGATATTTTGGGGTAGGTTGATGACCCCCTCAGTGAATAGTTCCTTTTTGGTTTCTCCAGGATTTATATCCGTGAATGAATGATGAAATTACTGAATATGTTTAAGTGTGTTTTGTATTTAATTGGACCTTTGAAAAGGTCCAATGAGCACAAATATACTGACTGTTTTTGTTGTTGTTGTTGTTGTTTTGTTAATGACAGCTTTGCTTTTTAACTGCTCATTCATTTATACAACACTTTTCTTTAAATTAATAAAAGTTTCTTGTGTTAAGGGAAACTAACTCTGCATCAATCCTACCCATCTGGTACCAACACCATGTTAGAGTCAAAATCATTAGTTCCAGACCATAGAA
Organism: Sardinella longiceps; assembly: GCA_027497455.2. NCBI lineage: Eukaryota > Metazoa > Chordata > Actinopteri > Clupeiformes > Clupeidae > Sardinella > Sardinella longiceps. The sequence goes on along the minus strand of JAODXP020000072.1, from coordinate 77,448 downwards.
GATTGAGGCTAAATTTTATTATTTTATTGTGGAGAAGTAAATAGGTACAATTAAACATGCATAATTCTATTACGATCAGCTCACATCATTTCTGGCTATGCAGACTTTTTCTAACACTCAAATACAATCTGATCTATAATCCTTAAACTCTTACCCTAGGCCTACCCTATCTGTGTTATTAATGACTTATTTGTAATCTAAACTCCAAGCACACAAAGCATTAATAATCAACAGAACTCCAGTCATGCATTACTTGGGTTCATAGAAAGTTATACAGATTCCACAAAATTGATGAGCCGATATTTTGTATATTAAGAAATGACAGAAGCAGAACAGAAGAGCATTGCATTTCTAAGGATCATAGAAGGTTAAGCAAATACTTATGCAGACTCTTCCTCCCACACGCTTGCACCGCGTACAGTAAATAAAACCAATCGTCTGAGAATTCATGTTTGGGGGAAACTATGCAATAAACTATGTGGAAGAGACCGGTAAAGATAAGAAAAGATAAATTACTATTAAGGACAAACTGAAAGGAATTTAGACATGCAAATGGGTATGAACTGGAAAGTTCACTATCAAAATTCTAAATGTTTTGCTTCACCTCTGGACGAGCATCACGGCACCCAAGGGTGGCCAGTTTGAGAAACTCTGTTCTAGAGAGCCATGTGCTTTATCAGTCGTGTTCTGCTCCTTTCAGGATATCTTAAATCAAATTACACAGATGACAAGATGTCATTCAAGCAACTACCCAAAAATTCCCTGTAACATATCGCTGAGGGTGAGAAGTCTTCCTCTTCAGCTGTATGTGTTAAGCATCTATTTAATTTCTGTAATTCAGTAGTCATTCAAAGTAGGGTATGAGACGTTTTCCTGGATTACTTATTATTATATTGATTTTCAGTCCCCTTCACACCTGATTGCAACCAATTAACAAAATTCTCCGTCAACAAAAAATCTTAGTCACCTGTGGAATAAACAGGATGGACAAACAACTGCAATAATTTTGAGCAGCCCCTTTCAAACTGATAAAATGGTGATCAACATAACTCAGATACCATTTGTCTGAAGAAGTCTAAAGAAACATTTATTTTCAATATTAGCCTGGATCCCCTACACTACCTTGAAGAAAAAAACAGCAAGATAAAAGTAAATAATAATCCTCCTCTCTCTAATTTACGTAGGATTCTTTCAGTCTCCTGAGTTTGATTCAGATGTAATTATCCTCATCTTCCTCACTAAATCCAGACTGAACAATTTCTTTGATTCTCTCGGTCTCCTCAGGTGCAGCAGCTGGCAAAACGGCTTTCAGCTCGCTCTCTATTTTTGCCATTCTGGCATTGGTCTTCCTCTCAAACTCTTTCTTGTTCTTGAGTACAAGCTGAAGGATGCCCTCCTGAGCTTCTTTGCAGGACTGTTGCAGTTGTTGACGCTCATTTGTAAACTCTGGTTTGCTGGAATCCATGGCTAGGAGCTTCCCTAGGCTGCTCACTCTGTCCATCAGGTACTTGTTGGATACTTCAGTGTAGGTCCCTGAGATCATGTGCACCAGGCTGGCAATGTTGGAGGCCTGAAAGGCCTGGTTGTACAAGAGGTCTTTGCAAAGAGCTTGCCATTATAAGAGAGTTTCTTTGTATCTTCAGATGTTTTCACAAAGTCATGTAGTGACCGACTTAGGCTGCATTTGACAATGTTGGAGACCATCTGGAAGAATCGCACCATCTTCTCCCACTGCTCTTTGACTCTGCCCATGGCATCCAGACCCTTGACCAGCATCTTGATGGTGGTGCTGAAGTCAATCTCTTTGATCTTGCAGTTCTGCATCTCAACCAGGATATCAGTCAGCTCCTTCTGATTCTTCTCCATATTAGCCACAGACTTCTCATATGCCTCCCTTGTGTTCTTGAGTTGTTCTCGACTCTGCTCAATGCGGAATCGGGCATTATCTGATGCTTTCTGACTGGCAGTCTTCCGTCCTGAGCTCTCTGCTTTGGCCATGTTTGGTGGTGTTGCGGTCAAAGCTGGAGAGCCTGATTGTTTCTTGCTTACAGAATCAAATACTCGGGCGTCATCATTTAGTTTCTTTAATTTCTGTACTAATTCTTCTGTCACCATCTCATCCCAGCGGTTCTCTGGGTCATATTTTGCCAACTCATTACAGATGTAGATGCCACTTTCGCACAGAGAGAGCATTTTGTTTTGGGCTGCAATCTGATTTTTTTTCAGGTTTTCTGAGATCCTCTGAAATTGAGCTAGAGTCCATGCAGTCTTCGTACATTTATTCTTCTGATCATTATAGTTCGGTAAAGTCTATGCCACTTTCATTGAAGAACTTTTTGAGAGACGCTGCTACTTCAAGAATTTCGGCAGACTTGCTATAGACTTCCATGACAGTGAGTGCATCAGCATCCCCATCCTTGTTGGGTTTGTCTTTCTTTATTAACTTTGCTATTTGCGCTGGAGCAGTCACTAACGTGGTGACTCCATCAATTAGTGTTGTAAAGGCTGTTGAGAGCCCTTCAACGAAATCCATCCCGATCATCTCCCACCCAGAGGGAAGGGAGGCCATTGATTTCTTAAACCCATCTTGAGCTTCCTCTAGATTCTTTGACAAAGACTCCATTGCTTTTTTGAGCGTTCATTCATCTCTTGGGCAGACTTTTCCCGCAGTTTAGCTTCCTCGATTCTCATCTTCACCTTTTCCAGCTCTTCTCCATGAAAGTGTTTGGCACTGACACAGGCCTCCAGCAGCTCCTGGATTAATTTTATCACATAGGAATATTCCTTTTCAACACCCTCCGCCAGTGTGACGCAATCGTCTGCGATGGTGTTGATGTTGTCCAGCTGATTCGGCAGGAGAGTTTTTACAACCTCATCTGTGCCATGGAAAAGGATCTTGACCGTGGCTTTCATATACCCAGGAACCGTGGCGGTGTGAATGCGTATCTGATCCATGTTCTTGTGGGCTTTATTGAATGCATTCCAACCTGAGTTACAGACCTGCATAAGACTGGCCCTGAAGGAGTCTGGATATTTCATGTACACAAAACCTGTTTTGGGCGGATTGGTGTTGATGGAGAAGTCATCGTTTGAGGAGATGAAGACGAGCTCCCCCATGATGGCGATGGAGAGGGAGCAGGGAGTCAGATACTCCTCCCAGTTTGCATTGGGCTGCATCAGCATCTGGGTGGTCTCCCTCATCTCAGCCGCAGTGGTGAGATCCTGACAGGCCTTCACTATTTGATCTTGAGAAGCCATAGTTTTCACAAAGCTGGTGGAAGAAAATAAGAATTTTAGTGAATCTTCATTGTTAATTAATTGGCTGCCAAAGACGTCTATGAACAACACCAATTCAAATACAACCGTTGACATCTATTATGTTTTCCAACAGAGAGGGGCTGGGGGATAAACTCAAAGCTTATCTGTAAATACATAGAAATTGTACTGACAAACTGAACCACTAGGTAGCAAGCCATAGTTTTCACAAAGCTGTTGGAAGAAAAGAACTGTGGTGAGTGGTCTTTGGTATTTTCTGCCCTCAGTGGTGCTTTCCAGGCAGCGCTGCCCTCAAGGCACAACTCCTCTCAGTTTAGGATTAGGATGAGGGTTGAGGGGGGTTAGGTTTGGGGGGGTAGAGTGCCTTTTAGTCAGTGCTAACTGGGAGGTGCCGTTGGGGGCAAAAAACACCATTGAGCTGAGTGAGTGAGTCTTCATTGTTTATTCATTGGCTGCTAAAGACGTCTATGAACAGCAATTCAAATACAACCGTTGACATCTATTATGTTTTTCCAACAGAGAGGGGCTGGGGAACGATCTCAAAGCTTATCTGTGAACACATAGATATTGTACTGACAAACTGAACCACTAGGTAGCAGTGTTGCTCTGCTTGACAACCCCCTTTTTTTAGAGAACAGCTTTTACTGTAATTGTGTGGAGTTTTCTGGTGAAACCAACCTACGTTCTACTAATCTAGTTCTGCTAGTTATATAACTGTGTGTAGAGTTTGCAAAAAGTGTGAAGCAAACATTGTGTGTAATGTGCAGATCTGAGGGATAGTTTTGCTAATTGTAACAGAATTATGAAAATTGTGTGGAAATTTTCATTTTAATGTTTAAACAATCGTAAAAAACTGTAATGTCTGGTAAAAAAAAAAGTCAAGCAAATGGCATTTCCTAAATAGGGCTTTTTACAACATGTTTTGTATTTATCACTATAGTGTGTAACTGACAGTAAAACTGCCTGATCATTGGAGGATTGTGTTGAAGTTATGCTTCGACTGAAGGGTGTCATTTTGCAAACAATCTATGAGTTATGGAAATTTACTGTGGTGTATGGTTAATTGTGTGTATTTTGTTAAAAAAAAGAACCCCTGTTTTCAAAATTGTGTGTAAACAATTGAAAACAAAACCTTTCAAACAAGAGCGGTTGCTGTCTTGTGCTAAAGTTTCGCTCTGTTATCCAGGGAGACTCCATGCCTTCTAAAGTTCTAAAGTAAGACTTAAAATAATTGTAGGTTATACTCATTTAAGGTGTGATTTGTGGAAAAAATCAGAGGGATGGATATGTAATGCTTTGTTGCGTACACACACACACACACACACACACACACACACACACACACACACACACACACACACACACACACACACACACACCAGCCATTGTACTGCTGCCTCAGACTAGGTTGACAAATAATTATTAACATACAATTTAATATGCATTCATATAAAAAACTATAATTTTGTAAGGGCTACACAATACAGAGGCCACACAATAAGAGTTATGAAATTTTAGTCGTGAAAACAAATTCTCCTTGGCCCACCTCCACCTGAAAAATGCGTCCCTTATTTTCAATAACAAAAACGATATAAAAAACAAACAAACAAAAACCTGAATTCGGTCATTCCCATACCAGCACTTGTGAACAAAGGCCTACAGGTTGATTCACTCGAGATCATTCCTGTAACAAAATGGGCTAAGCAACCAAGCTGTGGAGCTATTTTAATTTCTGCCAAATTACCTTAATTTACGCACTAACCTAAAAGAAAGGCTGGTCTTGCATAGTTTCTCTTTAAGGCTATTCTACATTGTCCTAACCTTTCTATCCCTCAAAAATTGTGTGTG